>JAHBCN010001076.1:0-132943 GCA_019359885.1 Listronotus oregonensis
TGTTTTACCTAAAATAAATATAAATATTACCAATTTACTTACCAGTAACTTGAAAACACAAGCACATCCATTTAAAACTGTCAAAATACTAACGACTTACGACAAATTTTCCCCGCATTTGAGTTAGGACGTATTGTTCTTCTTTGTTATTGGTGCGTTCTGCTACTAAGACGCCAATAAGAATTTTCAAATACACGCGTTAGGAGTTAACCTTCATTTTAAGCGGGAAATCTCATTTTACCTTAAATCGGAGTTACGACATATTGAAGTGTTACCGTCGATATGTCTATTGTTAATAGGAAATTAGTAAGAATTATTATTTTCTTAGTTTCCTTTTACATTTGGTTGTAAATGAAATTAAAGTTAGTGTTTTTATATGACAATGAACTGAAATAAACTTTTGTGAAATGAAATATTTATAAAGACTATAAATTTAGTTAATTCTAGCTATAAGATAAGCAATGAAACCTTTAAAAAAGTTAAACAAGTTAAGGATCTTGGTATCATATTGGACATTAAGTGGTCTTTTTGGTTTTATTATGATAAAATTATTTCTGATGTGAACAGGATGCTGGGATTTATTATCAGAAATTGTAGATATTTTAGAGATCCAGTAGGTATGCTTTCACTTTATTTTCCTTTTGTTTATAGTAAGCTCTCATTTGCTTCAGTTATATGGAGTCCACATTATACCATACACATTAACATAACACAAGCAGTTCAAAATAAATTTCTTAAAGTATTGGCATTCAAAGCCGATTGCTTACCTGAAGATGCTGTCCGAAAGTTTAAAATCTTACCCCTTGCCGAACGACGACAAATGTCTGATTTGTTTTATAATAAAACTTGTTAATTTTTAGATAGACTCCCCACTCCTTTTATGTTTATTAAATTTTAATGTGCCTCTAAAAGAACTTAGAAACCACAAACAATTTAATGTACCATTTCAAAGAACGAATTTAGGACGCAACACTTTATTAATTAGAAAACAAATTGCATGTAATAATTAGTATAACAATATCAAATTGTTCTCCAATAGGAGGGCAACTTTTAAGTTAAATCTTTAAACGATTTTCTGTAAATGTAAATACATAATTGTATTATTTTTTATATATTTTAGGGACTGTAATAAACTTAAAAATTTTCATAAACCCAATAACAAAAGGTAAAAAGTAAATTCTGTTTTGAGCATAGTTCTATAGTGTCCTAAACTTGTAAATAAATAAATAAAAAAAAGTTTATTATCAATAAATAATTCAGTTGACTCATCCATTTGCACTCTGTGTGATAAGGTAAAAGTGTATAGATGAATATACAGTAGGAGTAAAAAAACATTGAACATTTTTATCATGCTTGGACATGGAGTAAAATTCACACACGAACTGACGGGCACCAAAATACTTTTCATTCGTTTTTTAAAATTTTATTTTTCTTAAAACTTAACTGTTTAACTCGTTTAGACGAAAAAAAAATGATTATAAGGAAAAAAATTATTTTCTCCCTAAAGAATTTTTTACAAGAAAAAATCCCCTTTTTCAAGTTCTTCCTCCTTAATTTATGGAGAAAACCTCCCAAGTTGCCATCACTGTTGAGTACAACCAGCTTGCTCTCTGTCTGACGTCCCACGCTGCGCGCGCAGCCAATCCTCCACCATAGAAAGACAACCTAGCAGCACTACACAAAACGTAAAAACGACAGGGATCTAAGCCTCAACCGCTTACAGCTCACAGCGCTTAGCCCCAAAGAAGAACCCTATCAATTGGCGTGTGTCCCTCCTTGATCGCTGAGAGTTAAAATCAGTTGATACGAGTCCCCCAACCGCCCTTTCCGGAAAAACTAGGTTTCTATCGCGTCACTCCAGTGGTTGGAGGTCAAACAGAAACTGACATCACGTTCAAATATCAAAACCTTTTTAAGAAGATTATGGTTAAAAATGTCAACCTTTATAGTGGTGTCCACTATATTAAAAGGCACCTAACAAGACTTAGTGTTTGTAAGGCTGAAAATATAAATAGTGCCCTTGTATTGGGCAGATAGGTAAAAAGTTAATCTTTTCTTTTCAGTTTACCAGTCTTGTGCTACCAAAGCTATGTGAACAAAAAGGGCACGTAAAAAATTTATAATTTAGTTTGACTAAAAATATCTGTTATGTAAATAGTTATTAAAAATACTGGATTCTCTTCTCATAGGAATGCTTTAAATAATGTCAGCATTGTACAAAAATATATTTTAAAGATAATAACATTTAAGCCAAGACTATTTTCTTCTGACATACTTTATGAACAGACTGGAGTTTTTACGATTAATCAGTTGTATATAAAAAATATTTTAAGATTTTTCCTTACCAGAAATATATTTCAAAACCTTATCAACCATCGCAGCATGACAAGAGCCAATCTAGGTCAAAATTTAACATTACCTTACACTCATTTTAGTGTTAGACAAAGATCTATTAACTATGTAGCTCCTAAAATTCTTAATATCTTGCCGGTACAGTTTAAAAATATTAAAAAACAATTGGACTTGTGGATCAAAAATAACACCCAAAGAATAAAATATATGGTAGAATTTTTATAAGAGATATTTACAGGGCATTTACGCTTTCGCTGTCAAACTGCCATGCACTTGAAATGCTTATAATATTGTCATTAGAATATAAAATTGTTATAGTATAAATAGGTAAAGTTTAACATAAATTTATTGTCGTTGCCATTAGGAAAAAAAATTGTCAGAGTATAGATAGCTAAAGCCTAAGATACATTTGTAATATTTGCCAAATTTACAATGTGCACACACAGACCTATGTCCATTGTGCACATAATTACTTATAGTTTTTGTTTGTACTATTGTATTGATTATTGTAATATATTGTTATTATATCTTTATAACCCTAAAAAGTCTCACACTGTAGGACTGTAAAAAAAATTTCTGATATTTCGGTACATACTTATGGCTTTTTGTTTCCTTAACAAAATCCAAAATGATTGTTAAATTAGATTTTATTTTGTTTTTATTTAATCCCGATTATGTCAATAGTAGGTTTTTCTAAAGCGGTTTAGAAAAGCTATAGCTCTTCTTTGTCATTAATTAAAAAACATGAAAATGCTACCACTACATTTGCTTAGACTAAAAGTTACCTGTAGTTCTAAATTTACTCCTAACAGTTAAAAAACGACGGTATTTGGGACCCAAAATACATACTTCTTTTAAAAAATATATGAACACATCTATTAAAAGAAAACTCTATAATAGGTTGGTAAAATTATATTTTGAAATTCTTAACTCTAAGTCATCACAGACATAGTCGATTTAATAATCAATCATAGTTTGTTCTTTGCTTATAGCAACTAAGGATATTTTTTTAACTTTAATCCAATTTCGAATAATTATTCAAAAATATCGTACGGGTTTGTCTTACTACTAAGTAAAAAGTAGATAACTGGTGTTTTTTAGTTCCACAAATATCAATATCACTCGTTATCTATTAAAACTAACATATTTTCCTCTTCAAACCTTAAATTTGGAAGCAGTGAATTTTAGATATTTTATATATTTTTTTTAACCAGTAAGTATAATGAATGCTAATCATTTACCAACATGTAAAGGTTCTATCAAAGATTAAAATTCCACGGTATACAAACAACCCCGTCCGATAACACAGAATAATATGTAGAAACATTGAGATGTAAGTCTTTAGTAAAACTCTTTAGTTCATCCTTGTTTTCCAGCAGTTTTTGGCAACATCTTATCATAATTTCCGGGTATATGTTATCATCTTTAATAAGAGCTGCTAGCTGAAGTTCACTAATGCATTGATTGTACAGGGATCTTTCCATTACTTTGTCGCGCTTATAAAGATCCATTCTTTCAGTTGCTTGTTGTAGATTTGTGGACATAAAACTGATTAAAAGACGACCTACAAATAAAACGACAATCAACAACTTAGCATATTGCATCACAAACCTTTTGTGACGCATTATGTAATGAAGTTTGAAATGATCTAGCACAGCGTTTCCCAACTTTTTTTCTAGGCCATTTGGCAAACGTAAATCTTCCTACGTACCACTTAGTGGTGGGAATGTCATACCATATGTCATTCATTCAATTTTTAGTCAAAAGGCTGCTTTACTCCCGAAATTTTTATATTAATAAGCTATGTAAAATTTTAATTTTAATTCACATTATCAAACAAAAAAGCTTTACAACCACATACTAAAAAATGCCCAACCGCTGTGTTCACACGTCGTTGTCGTGGTTGGGCCCAGTAGGATCTTTTGGAACATGCGCTAGAGTTGCTGGTTATTGGCAACTCTTGTTGCCACCGTATGGAACGGCATTCGAAGCTAAGATGAACACAAGTCTTAACTCAAGGTGTTGGTATACCGTGCTGATGAGTGAATGACATCCTGTGCCTTAAACAGGTGTCTCCAACGGTGCCTCTGAGATACAGGGCGACCTCTCAGAGTATCTAGCCTTACTGCGGTAATGCGGGGCTCTGCTGTGGTGGACTATTATTTTCCTAGCTCCAAACAGAATGCGGACAGAACCGCTTTCATAGGAAAAAAGTGACAAAGGTGCGCTGACCGAAACGAACAAATCCGTTTCGAGAGGTGCCACTCAAGGTCACAAGCAGACAAAGGTGTCCCGACCGAAACGGGTGAATCTGTTTCGAAAGGTGCCCCTGAAGTCACCGGCGCGTGTTTCACGGGGAAGGGCTAATCCATCCCGAACAAACAGGTGCTTAGGAAGGGATCCCTGAATCCAAACAGAAGGCGGACAGAACCGCCTTTATAGGGAAAAGGGTTACCTGGCTTTAAACAGAAAGCGGATAGGACCGTTTTCATAGGGTAAGGCCGGAGATGCGGCCTCAGAAAGAACATCTGGTTCCGGTAACAAGGACCTGGTAGCTACCCACGTCACTAGACCGGGAGAGGAGGGCATGACGGATTTAATCGTCTGCTCGTCAAACTCTCTAGAAGACATGGACACCAGAACACATATTGTGCTCGTGTCCGGTAGCGACACGAATAAGAGGAGATGTAAGAACTCTCTCCCAATCTGGTATCGGATTCATTGCAAGTCCGATCCTATTGGGAGAAATATAAAAAGGTGTGAGCCACAATAGACCGAGCGGTCGCAGTGGAGGGCGTAAAAAGTCCACTCACTTTAAACATAAACCTAACCTATTAAAAAATAAAAAATGGTAATAGGAAGGATGAGTTTGGCGATTCAAAGCCAAAATGGTGATATCTGGTTTAATATTGCTCAATCGCAACTAGACGCTTTCTGTAAGTAAGTCGCCGCGAAAGACAATAAAAATTTAACTGTTTTTTTTAGCTAATTTTGAATAGTCTGCAAGCCTTTAAACCCCCCAAGTACAAAAGAGCCATTTTAGAAAAAGTTTGCTTTTGTCACGGTTAGAATAGAATAGAATAGAAAAAAGCTTTATTATCTAAAAAATACAGAATTCTTATTGGTAGAGCGGTTATTACCCTATTTTTAAGAATAATAAGCAAACTAGTTTCTTTCTTTTTTTCTGCACAACAGATGGTTTCCGACTATCCCGATTATAGTTCAAAATGTCATTTTGTAACTTCTTTACTTCCTTAGAATATACATCATTATCAGCAGACAAAGTCCCAATAGTTGTTAAATTTTGGTTTAAAACTCTAAGTTTGCTGACATCAATTTCAAGCTTCGTGATCAAATCCCTCTTTTCTTTGCACTTTTTGTTCAGAATATCAACTCTCTGATTATCTGTTGCCTCTGGTTCTTCGCTATAAAGAAACGCACAGATTTCATCTGTACTCTGATCAATCTGAATCTGTACAATATATTCAGTGTGTATTTGAGTATCCCTTGCTAAAACTGTGTTCAAAAAACCGCTCCTTTTTCTTGGTAGTAAAGTTTTCAGACTTTCGATGTCAACAAAAACGGCTTGGATCCAGATCCAAAAATAATTAATAAGGCTTTCAGAAAAGTATTTATATGCTTAAATCAAACCAGGACTGTAGAGTTTTACATCTATCAAAAGTTCAGGCCTTACCTAAAGGTTATTTTTCTCGATAGAATTCTATTCTCATCATGGATTTAGAAACACTGGGCGCGTCCAAAGTTGTTCAAATACGCTTGGACAACGCACAGGTTAGAAAACG
The DNA here is from genome assembly GCA_019359885.1 of Listronotus oregonensis. Taxonomy (NCBI): domain Eukaryota; kingdom Metazoa; phylum Arthropoda; class Insecta; order Coleoptera; family Curculionidae; genus Listronotus; species Listronotus oregonensis. Next base: position 6,156 of record JAHBCN010001076.1, read on the forward strand.
CTGATCTAGCAGACATGTCAATAAACAATCATTTTATACTAGCATGAAAGAGACGGAGTTCTCTTAATGCATGAATGTTAATTTGTAAAAAACGAGATCATAATACATGATGTTGTGCATAGGAGTACATCTGCCTTTTAGTCTATCATGTTTATTTATTTTATTATTCATAAAAACACTTAGGCCAAAATATTCAGGTCAATTTACTAGTCTACAATTAATTGAATTAAAAACACAAATAAATATACCACAACTTTAATTTCTAAATAATTATCATACTCATTTAAATTCCTAGGCAATATTGTAAAATTTAAGGATTCAGATGAAAAATGTTTTATTTTAGGTAATTTTTAAAAACCCAGGGGGGTCGACGGACATCCCCTGACCCCCCTGCCGGCGGCCCTGTCCAAAAGGTTACAATAGTAATCTGATTTTATTGTTTTACCAATTTGTATAGGTAATCCCCAAAAAAATTCCTTTTGCATCTCAAAAAAACTGATGCTAACAACTATGGCCGATTTCTGGAACCTAACTCGTTTCCAACCCAAAGTACTGGGTTCACACGATTCTTTAGCTTTATTTTAATTTTGGATCATGATGATAGACCCAAGTCTCATCCTTAGCAGTAGAACGATTCACAAAATCCTTTTTATCCTTTCTAAAGTCCTCCAAATAATGCTGAGAAAATCGCATTCGAATGTGTTTTTGTTCCATTGTTAGCAAATTCGGCACCCATTGTGCACACAACTTTCCCAAACCTAAAACTTCATCCAAAATGCTGCTTATACTTTCTAACAAAATCCCCAGAGTTTCTACCAAATCTCTCTTGGTTAATCGACAATCTGCCAAAACCTCTTATCCTATATTTTTGCTACAATTACAATTACACGGGTGTTGCACTTTTCGGACATTCCCCAAGTGGTCCGTCTTCAACACTTGTACAACCACTTTTTTTTATTTTGGTGCTACACCTTCAAAAAATAGGGCTCTTATCACTGCATATTCTATATTTTTCATTATAAAAAATATTGTTACACGTCAACTCTGAAAAGCTGTAAATATACGAATGAGTTGACAGATCTACAAGAAACTTCACGTCTTCAAAAAAAAGTACTATTATTTTTAGAAAAAAAAAGAAATCATGAAGCTAATAATAGTGGACAACTTACATGAGAGTGATCAATAATAGAATCGTTACTGTACCTGGAATAGCACAAGGCACTATAAACTGTCCAGTTGGTGAAACCATGAGAGGACCAGCTTCACTTTCCACAACTATCTCATATTCTTCTAATGTTTTAGGCCAACTTACTGGATAGCTATTGCATCCCAGGTAATCACTTATAGAAGTTGTTAATTGTTTTAAGTTAAGTTCATATTCACCAACTTTTACTTCTGGCATAAATTTTCTTCTTCCCACCTTAAAAGAAAAACAAAAATTTTGTATGTAAAAAAATAACTAAACATATTAGTGTTAAAACGCATTTCCCTGAAAAACATGTCTTATGTCAGTTAAAATCTCTGGTTTATTTTTGAATTCAACTTAATCATCTTTGGTCCTAATTCCGTAACCTGTACAGCAATTTATTTTGTGAGTGGACTTTTTACGCCCTCCACTGCGACCGCTCGGTCTATTGTGGCTCACACCTTTTTATATATCTCCCAAAAGGATCGGACTTCTAATGAATCCGATACCAGATTGGGCGAGAGTTCTTACATCTCCTCTTACTCGTGTCGCTACCGGACACGAGCACAATGTGTTCTGGTGTCCCTGTCTCCTGGAGAGTATGACGAGCAGACGAGTAGATCCATCATGCCCTCCTCTCTCGGTCTAGTGACATGGGTAGCTACCAGGTCCTTGTTACAGGAACCAGATGTTCTTTCTGAGGCCGCATTTCCGGCCTTATTCTATAAAAACGGTCCTATCCGCTTTCTGTTTAAAGCCAGGAAACCCTTTTTCTACAAAGGCGGTTCTGTCCGCCTTCTGTTTGGATTAAGACAACCCTTCCTAAGCGATTCGTTCGGGATGGATTAGCCCTCCCCGTGAAACAGGCGCCGGTGACTTCGGGGGCACCTTACGAAACGGATTCACCCGTTTCGGTCGGCGCACCTTTGTCTGCTTGTGACCTTAAGTGGCACCTCTCGAAACGGATTTATCAGTTTCGTTCAGCGCACCTTTGTCACTTTTTTTCCTATAAAAGCGGTTCTGTCCGCTTGCTGTTTGGAGCTAGGGAAGTAATAGTCCACCACGGCAGAGCCCCGCATTATCGCAGTAAGGCTAGATACTCTGAGAGGTCACCCGGTATCTCAAAGGCACCGTTGGAGACACCTGTTTAAGGCACAGGATGTCATACACTCATCAGCACGGTATGCTAACACCTTGAGTTAAGCCTTGTGTTCATCTTAGCTTCGGACCCTGGTTCATACGGTGGCAACAAGAGTTGCCGATAACCAGCAACTCTAGCGCATGTTCCAAAAGATCCTACTGGGCCCAACCACAACGACGATGTGTGAACACAGCGGTTGGGTCTTACCACAACTAACCACAAACCTAGCTTTTAACGTAAATTCTTATTTTAAAATAAAAAATACAGCATTTCCTTTAAAAAAGTTATCCACGACCCTTCAAAAAAGGATGTCTTGTCCCACCTTTGTCTTACTACATCACCAAAATTTGATAAAAAAAACTTAAAAAAAAACTCACCCATTCATGACATATTCTGTGTGTACCCAAAATTTTAATTTTTTCAGAAAAATTATTACATGCTGACATGTCATAGATCCCAATAATTAACACCCTGATAAGTTTAATGTTATAAATAAATTAGAAAATAATCCACTTTCGTAAAAAAAATAAACCAAACATAAACTGTATTACTGAATAGCAGAAGCACTGAGTTACCAACGTTTTGTGGTTGGCCATTGGTTAATCTTTATTACCATTATTAAGTTATTTAAAAAAAAACAATCTAATTTTATAAAAAATAATAATTATAAACTTTAAGTCTGGTGGAGATACATATATTATAATTTTTCGTTTCATTGCCATACACACAGAACATTGTTATAATAATTTCTTCACGACACAAGAACCTACTATTAATTTCACTTTAGAAAAGGAAATAAGCTTACCGTCTTGATATTCTAATTAGTCCAGGAAACGAAGCTGAAAAAAGTGCAAAACCTGGCAATTTTTTCAAGATGCATAGATTTGCATGAAAATTTGGCATTAAGCTTAACTTACCGCTCTTTATTTTTTAGGGGCGAAAACAACCCCTTATTGCAAAAACCTTCAAAACTTTCATATTAAAGCTTAAGTCACATAAAATTAGGCTCAAATAAGTTGAAAAATAAGTATTTAATTTTTTGAAACATTATTTAATATATTTCAACCCTTGAAAATCACCCATTATAGGATTTAATAAAAAAAATTGTTTACCCTAGAGAAATTATTATATTGTCACAGAGTTGTAATTAAAAGATGTGACTGCTTAAAAGTATTACTGATTCAATTTTGTAATTTTTTAATCTTCAAAAATCCAACCTGTAAAAAATTACAACGCAAAAAATAGTACAAAACCGCGGATTTTTTCAAAAATTCATCGAATCGCATAAAAAGTTGGAATTAAGTTCGACTCACCCTTAAAGGGTGCATTACGCCGATGAACGCTTTTTTATTTTTTAGGGGGTGACAACTACCCCTTATTACTAAATCCTTCAAAACTTACTTCACTTTCATATTAAAGCTTAAATTAAGTAAAACTGGGCTTAAATAAGTTGAATAATAAATCTTTGAAATATTAGTTGAAGTATTTCAACCCCAAGTAGTATGCTCCAAAAAATTGGTTTTTAAGCATAACTCCTTCATTTTTTGTGATAAAAAGTTCTTTAAAAAACCATTTTGTTGGTTTCTTTAAGAGCTATAAGGTCCTATATACTAAAACTGTTTAAAACCCTTACTTTCTTAAAGGGCTGAAACAAGGTAGTGCTCGTCTATACACACGCTTTTTAAACGTTTATATCTCACTTAATTCCCGTCATACAGTAAACTAAAAAAAAAAAAAAACAAAATGTTTGTTATTCAAAAAGCTACAATTTGATTCCTTAGTATTTTTTACGTATCTACCTTAATTTTTGAGTTATTTTGAAGAAAAAGTCATTTTTTATTAAAATTCTGAAATTTGACTTTCACTTGCAGCTCCATTTTTTCAGAACTAAGCAACATCAATTAACATCAACAATCGGTTAAAATTTTAAAATGTATTTATGATACATACAGGGTGATTCCTAAGTTGACGCTTTTTTTAAACTGTGCATAAAAAATCATTAAAATAAACAACTCTTTTAAATATTTTTTTAAACCCAAAAATAACTAAGCTACATAAACCTACTTAAACATGTGTCTAGTGCGGGCCTGGTCAGAAAAAGAGTATATTTCTTATTTACGTTTATTTTTTGCCTTGTTAATCACGCATTAAAAATTAGTCGCTTTGCTTTTACCAGACAAGGTGAGACTTTATTTTGAATTATTGTTAAATCGCGAAAATGGCACAATACGAAATCGATAAATTCGTGGATATATTGCTGATTTTTTATAGAGGCCGCTGCTTTGAGATTGTAAGCGTGACGGTTTCCGTTGCGGGCTGATCCAACAACAAGTTCTCGAGTGATTACAAGTAAAAAAAAAAGTGTGGACAACATTGCGGTAAAATCAGGTATATCCCGTTTTCGTTCAAGGTGTTCAAGCCCTACAGCCAGAAGACTTTCCCAGTCGAGTTTAGTTTTGTGTTCACTCCAAATGACATTAAAAGTTTCCGACAGGACCGTATTTGACACACTAAATGAATGTAAGTTTCTTATTTTTGAGTATTTTGAAAAAAGTTATTTGAAAAAGTTGTTTATTTTAATGAGTTTTATACACAGTGAAAAAAAGCGTCAACTTAGGAATCACCCTGTATATAAAGAAAATTGAAAAGGGGCTACGACTTATTTTAATTAGGGTGATCATTAGAGGGTTGTTTTTGAAGATTTTTGTACTCAAAAAATTTTGGTCTAACCTTATTTTAATCATTACACCCCTTAATTTTTATGATACATACCTTTTTATTTAAAAAAAGAAAGCTCTTTGCAAATGCTTCAAAAAAGTTATTATTAGTTGTCCTTAAAAATACGTAGATTTTGCGTTATATGCCTTTGAAACTCTGAAATTTTGTGTTTGATGAATAACAGCTAACTTAACAAACCACAACTTGGTTTGTATTGGTCCCAGAGCAATCACAAAAAAAACATTTTATTCGTTATTTTAAAAGCTCCAGTTTTGTTTTATTTACAGTTTTTTTTTTTGATAAAATGCATACTTACCGAGTTATTTGTTTATTATATCGACGAAAAATTCCGACTTTCGATCGAGAATAACTCGAAAAGTATGCATTTTACAAAAAAATGCATAGAACTTTTTTTGGTTAGAAATTATTTTTCTATTGATTCCTGTGGTCAAAGTATAAAAAAAGAATTCCACCCCCGAGACGGGTTGGCAACCACCCCCAAAGTCAAGGCGCCCTTCGGCATGATATAGATTTTGGTCCTTGGACTATTCCCTACCTACTCTCAAAATTTCAAGTCATTCTATGCATTTTGAAAAAATTGCTAGGCAAAATGGTTTGTTTCCTAAAGTAAATAAAAAAATACTCTAACCGATTTAAAACCAAAATTTATAGAATTTATAATATCTTTAACACAATTAGAAAACATTTATTTATAAATATAAAAAGACCGCTTTTGTAAATCTATTAAAATATTTTTGATACCTACTTTAATATTTCTCAAGACATGTGAAAGGGATTTTTCATAATAAGGCACTCTTCCCAAAGCAGCTTCATGTTTCTTTATATTTTTATAAAATCTAACCAGTTATGGCGAACTTCTCCACTAAACAACATTATATGTCCATCCAAACTTATCCCAGTGAAGTAAGAAAATATTAAAACATGGTCTACTAGGTTTTTCATGTGTTGCGGATGTTGTTCCATAAGAGATTTTAACGCTAGGAGACACCCTAATTAAAAAAAAAGATAGTGAGTGTGTTTCAAATATTTGATGTTTTTTAATGATAATTCCCTAAATTAAAATTTAACTTTGCAGCAGATTTTATATATATATATATATATATATATATATATTTATATATATATATATATATATATATATATATAATATATAATATTTTAATTATGAGATGATATAATATCATAATGATATATATATTAAATTTATATAGTTTGGATATATTTATATTATATTAATGAATATATTATTATTTATTAGTATATTATAATATATATATCATATATATATATAAAGATATATAGTTATATTATTATGAATAAATGTATAATATATATATTTTAATATAATATATATATATATATATATATATAATATATATATATATATATATATATATATATTATATATATATATATATATATATATATATATATATATATATATATATATATATATATATATATATATATATATATATAACATAATAATGTCTTTCAAATTTTGAGATGATATATAATATCATAAGATGCCGATATTGGATATTAAAACATGTGTCTATCACTTCCGGTTTAACCGGAAACGACATTAATTTTCATTTTTTTTAATGGAACACCCTGGATATTTTTCGGAATTTGGATTCTACGGATCATTTCTGGTATAAAATCTATATTATATCCTATACCTATCTCTGTTTGTTTTTGAGAAAATGGCGATTAAAGATGTCCAAACTACCGCACATTATGCAGTTTTATGGGAAAACAAATAAATGTTATAAAAATTTATTATGTTTAATATAATTTTTCCTGAAGACTCTATCTGTGGAGGTCATAATAAAACTTCTTCCGGCTTTACCAGAAGTGCTGCGAAAATTGACTTTTCTAATAATGTTACTTCAAAAATATTAATGCAACACCCTGTATATTTTTTTAAAATTTGGATTCTACAAATCATTCCTGATATAAAATCTCTATTATATCCTATATCTATCTTTGTTCTGTTGTTAGATAGGTATAGGATATAATATAGATTTTATATTAGGAATGAGCCATTGAAAAAATCAAAGTTGATGTCGTTTCCGGTTAAACCGGAAGTGATAGACACATGTTATAATATCCAAAATCAAAAAAAGAAAAAATAGAAAGTTTATCCAAAAACATGAAAAACAATATTTTTTCAACTTTTAAAGGCAATAAAGCTATTAAAATCTTTATTTTTTTTCTTTCACGACATTTTTTATTATAAATGCGCTGTAAAAACGAGCAGAATAAAATAAAATAAAAAATGCTTGAAAAAATGTTAATTTTTCACCTAGATATGGCCAAAAATAGGGTAAATAATTACCATGATTAGTTTTGTTTATGTTATTCATAACTTTTTTATTCAAAGCTAAAGTCAAATTGAAAGTCAAGTAATCAATTTAAAAAATAACACATAAATGAACCAATTATGTGTTGCATTGCATATTAAATAAATATTAATATAACAAAAGATTTTTTAGGGATTGAGTTTTGGGTGTTACAAATTCAAGAACATGCATAAGGATCTTGAAATGGGTATGAAATGGAAAGATGTGATTAAATCAGGTCAAATTTGCAACATTACATATTGCTTTCATAATACTAAAAGGTTTTTATCTTATATTCAAAAATACTACATGGTACTATACATAAATCGGTATGTATATCTTTTCTTTTAGTAGATTCAACATTTCATTCACATTTTACTAATCACCTCTCTTATATACTTATATTTACTATATAACAGAGTAACTTATTTATTTGTTTAAGTATCAAGAACATATAGGGTTGTTTTGGGCATTATTTATAACACCTTGTAAACCCCTTTTCATTTCTTGCCTCTAAAATGTGTGCCATTCCATCCACAATCCCATCTGATATCTTTTAATCCAGAGCTGTGTATCATTTCCTCTTTTAATCTTTTAATTTCTTCTCTTGAAGCAAATCCGCCTCTGCATTTCTTTAAAGCATCTTTAAAATTATGTTCCAACCAATTTTTTAACCTAGAATAACAGAAACTACACTAATGGATCTTGTCTGTAGTGGCTGCAAAGGGAGGTTTTATTAATTTTTTTATTGTCTTCCTAAAAAATGCATCATCTTTTAAAATATACATATTTCAACATGGATAAATACAAACCAATAACTGCTACAAAAAATCACTAATTAATGTGTATTTTTTTATTTACTGTGATTTTGTATTTTATAAAGATTAAAAACTTCAGATATCTTTCCTTGTAAAAACTTCCAAAAGTTAAATAAGACTTAGCAACCTAACTGCAATATTTTAAAATTTATCTCAATTCATCAAGATATACCTAAGATTGTCCTTGGTTTCTTTAATTTTCTGTTTCATGGCCCATGTTGCAAAAATTGGATGATTCTTATTTACTTTTGTAAAATCAAATTCATTCTTGTTCTTCATCCTTATGAAGGGATCATATTCTTGTATTTTTCGCTTCTTTCTTGAGGACTGCTTTTTACATAATGCTGCAAGTGATTAGTAGGCAAATCACAGGATTTTAGTATATTTATAATGGTAGCACCCAAGTCTCGTTCTTTTAAATATATTTTTATAAGGCGTACCGTTTCATCTTGATGGTTTCTTAAAATAAGCAATAAAGTATCACTAGAATGGAACTTAAAACTTATTTTTGAAGAAAAATGACTTACCACTTACCTATTTTTGACGTAAAATGGCAATGTAATAGGATGAAGATACTTTGAAGCTTGTAATGACTCAAGTATTGAACTTAACTGTTGAAGGGATGTTTCATTTATAGATCTCTCTTTAGGGTGTTGGCCGAAAAGGTCAGGATGTACAGAAAAATAGAAGGGCCTAAGAGCTGTAGATATCTCTGTAATTGTAATTGTGGGTAAATTTAAAATTCTTTAATTCAAGTAAAACAAACAGGTAGTAAAAAATCACCAAGATGTTCTTCTCCCATCCTACTCAATATTACAAAAAAAAACAGTCAAAGGATACTTTAAAATTTATATAGAAACTTAAGATCAAACAAACAATTTATGAAAGAAGAAAACATTAAGTTGATTTTTGCTAAAAATACCTGTAGTTGTTAAATTTCTTACGAAAAGCTGTAAATTTCGATTTATTAAATATAAATGGTTTTTCCGCATCATTTTTAAACAGGACAAAATTGTAAACAAAGACCAAGGATAAAGGATATATAAGGTTATGTAATATCTCACGCTGTCAAAAACAGCTGTGTTTAAGGTCTGTTTGAATGAAAAATCTAAAACAGGCAAAGTCCGATATAGTTGGTTGCATTGCGTTTAAACTCTTCGAGCATATACCTACCTAGAGGCAACTTTACCGCTAAGCCGTCGTGCGAGAAAGATAAGTAATACTTTTCCCTCTCGCTCCGCGTGCTGATTGGTCAGCGGTATATACGGCATATAGAAGTATATACCCCTATAATCAGGACGTAGAGCAAAAGCGTAAGGGTTTAGGCTTATTGGCGCTTTCTCTGAGGAAAAAAAAGGTTCTGACAGAAACTGGGTATATCTGAATTTTGGGATTGCATTTTGCAGCATCTAAACGTGCAAGTTTAGTGGCAGACTCTGGAAATTACCACCCAAATGCGCTGGCGAAATGATTCCTGAAGGAGTCCGAGCCAATTAATAATAACAAGCCTAGTACAAATGTGTAAAATTTAGTACATTTTCTTAAATTAAGATGGTACGATCAAAACTAGTGTCGTGGGCCCTGGCAACGTTGGGGTGAATTAAATAACCCTCAAAACGAAGATATAAATATAGCTATAAAAAGTAAACAAGTATTTCGTTATTTCTTGGTTTACATTTTTAAGTTTACTGCATTATTTTAGCTTTATTAAATAGGATATAAATGTCTCTTTTTCCTGCTTACTCAGAACAAGCAACACAGCTTGAAGAAGGTCAAAAACAGTCTTTAGATAATAAAGCAGACTGGCTTCAAAATTCAAGTTTTAATCCTTATATAGCCCTAAAACATGAATCAAATGATAAAGGTATTACTAACAAACACTATGAGACACTTAGTGAGGCCTCTAAATCAGAAAGTGAAACCTTAAAAACCAAAGAAAAAAGAAAGGAAAAGAAACGAAAGAAACATCACAAAAAGAAAGAAAAGCATAAAAAAGCTACAAAAAGTGAAACATTAGAAGATTCTCAAAGTAGTGATTATTTTACATTAGATGTAAGTAAAGTAACAGAATATCTAAATGTTGAGACCATATCAAGGCCTGCGGTAGCCAAGTATCATGTCAAGTATTATTTAACATCAAATCGAAGAAAAAAACATCCAAAATTTAAAAGGTAAGATACTGTATTGTATCACTTTAAATTAAGTAGGGACTGGTACTACTTAATTATAAATTTTTTACATAAAGCACCCAACTAAACAAGATGTTTACACAACAATATTTAATAAGGTGGTCTAAATTTAAAATTTTGGGGTTTGAAATGCCAGCTACATAAATAAGTCAGCAAAATTTTTAATAATACACCATGTAGTACAACAAAATAATATTTTCTTTATGATAAACCCATAAAAATCCAAATTTTGTTGTAGTTATATTAAAAATTTTTATGTATTATTACAAAAATCATATTCAAAAAAGAGTAACCATTAAAGGTAAAACCCACTTGTACTCATCTTAATGACTCTTAATAATTTTTAGATATTTTAAGCTAGTAAAACACAAAGACATAGATAAAAGTGATACTGAGGTAAAAGAAACATTAACAAAGCAAAATCTAGCAAGTACTGGTTTTGGTGAACGTGATGACAACTTTACAGGGTTTCACCAAGAAGAAGAGCTAGCAAAAATGACTGGTTTTTACAATAAAAGCACATCTGAGAGCCCTAACGATATAAAAATGTGGTTAAAGTATGTTGAGTTTCAGGTAAATAATATAAACCTTTGTACTTTAACATGACCTGAAATATGCTTAAAGTGGGAAAAAAGTGGAAACTTTGTCAAATTTGTTCTGAAATTTTAATTAATTTTTAGAATTTTATATTCTAAATACATCAGTAATTATATACCTAAATCTCTTTAATAATTTAAGAAGAAATTTTTTAAATATTTAGAGTTTACAGTAAATAAATTATTATCCATTAATATATGTTCCTATTAAAAGTAACATTTGATCACTGGTAATCTTTCTTTAGATAGCTACTTTTTTGTGCACTGGGATCCTTTTTCATTATTTCCCTTTTTTTCCAAAAATGTGGAACTAAAAAAACAACCAAGTATTACAACACTCAAAGTAACAACTTTCTTATCTACCTATACCTGATATAATGTAAAGAACACAAAAAGCAATTTTTGAATTCATAAATTTTTATGTTTTCAGGTTAAGTTGCATCAAAATGTTTAAGATAATTTTTTCCATTAATTTAATTAGAATTCTTGTATGTGTAAAGACCTCATAGTTGATTATTTTCATAATAATTATTAAAGGTTAATTAAGTGAAAAATGATCTACACAGTTAGTCCTATAATAATATTATACACATCACTATACAATCTTCTCCTTTAATTTCTCTTGAAATTTTTTTTTTCACTATACACTTATGTAATGTATTTTTTATGTATTTAACATTTTAGGATGTTGTATATCAATTTGAAAAGTCGTATAGAAAAGGAAGCATTGCCAAAGCCCAAAGAGTCCTAGCAGATAGAAAAATTGCTATTTTAGACAAAGCATTATTTCATAATCCAGGCTGTGAAGTGTTATTAAGGGAAAGATTAAAAATAGCTGTTAGTGCTTTTCCAGCGGATGAGTTACAAGCTGAATTACAAAAATTAGTTAAAAAAGAACAGGGTATTGTATAATTACTCAATTTTTACTTTTTAGGCAACTATTTTTTTGTATATATGTTTTTCTTAATATTTTTATCCATTGTAGACAATATAATACTTTGGCAAGGCTACATTGAAGCCACTCAATGTTCTATGTCTCATTGTAACGCATCATCTGTCATTTCGCTGTACTCTAAATGCTTATCAACTTTGCATCAATTAAGAAGAACGACCTTAACAGAGAAATTTGTTTTTGAGGAGAGCATATTAAGGTATAGTATAAGGCCTCTAAGAGTAATAAAATAATTAGTGTCCGACCGAAAGTTCGGTTTTGGTTTCGGCTGAGTTTCGGCGGCAGTTTTGGTTTCGGCCAAAATTGGCCGAAACTTTTGCCGAAACCGAAACTGATTTCCTGGAACTAAGAGTGTAATAATAATTTTAGTAATTATTATTTTTATATAAGAGATACCTAAAAGATAAAATTAAAATAAATGATTACAACAAAATTAATATACTGTGTTTCCATTTCATGTCATAATTAATACAGAATAATGGGTAAAATGCACCAAATTTCAGTATTCTAAGGAATTTTATACTTAACCACGTGAATTTCGGTTTCGGCCGAAACTGAAGCCACGGCCGAATATTCGGTTTCGGCCAGAAAACCGGTTTCAGTCGGACTCTAAAAATATTGTTATTTTAATCATTTTAGCTGTTGATATTGCAATAACTTCAACTTTAATTTAAAAAAATGTAATGTTTTTAGGATGTTGTACCAGTGTGGTCTGTTTCTAAATCAAGCAGGGTTATTTGAACAACTTTGGACGCTTTTAAAAATGTATTTAGAGTTAAACCTAAGTCCTCAGAATAAGGATAGGTTTAACATCAATAATAATTTTAATGAAAACGAGTTGATGGAACTGGAGGAGGTATTTTATTAATTTATTAATTAACTTTATGTTTAAAATGAAGTTCTGATTAAATAATTCCTATTTTGTACCAATATTGTGAAAATTATTACTAGGGATCGACTTCACAATGGTACTAAATCATACTTTCCTTGTTGATAGTGGCTTTATAAGGCTGTTACAGATGTTGCTAAAAGCTGGTATTTGAAAAAAAAACTGGTACGATCTCATACTAACAAAGATTTGGTAGAATTCATTTCATAAATATATCTACAATGTCTGCAGTAATAAAAAAGATTTAATATTTGGGCATATTTTTTAGATTAACTCAAAATTTTAAAATTTAGTTTGAACATAAGAAGTTTGATTAAATATTTGAAAAAAATTATAAATTATTTGAATTTTTTTAACTATACAAAATACTTTTGATAAATTAAAAGTTTTCATATTATTATTACTGCTTTTAATACATTTAAATAAATCGAAATTTAAATTATTCATATATTCCTAATTTTAATTATTGCACAATGTTTAAAGTTGGCATTTTTGCATACCAGCACAATCTTTACTTGGTACATGGTACAAGACTCCGAACAGTGGTATGTGTACCAACAATTTGTATGTCTAACATCACTGCTTGTTAATCATCTTTTCACCTTCAATTTCGGGGCTAGGGGCTCCATCTACCGGTAGACAATTAAATTAATTTATAGTTTCCTGCTTTCTGCAGTTTTACTGGTCTGAGCTACATAGCCGATTAAGCAATTAGTTATAATATGCAAAAAGGAGAACAGTCAAAACTAGTTTAATTTTTAACCGGTAGATGGCGTCTCCTACCATAATTAAAGGTAAAAAGCTGATAAATGAGGCAGTTATGAGTTATTACAATTTTAAAGTCAAGAAGGCGATACTTTATACATACTTTATTTTAAGGTGGTGTTAAATTCTCAACTGCCCCACCATGAATTGTGGTTAAGAACTGAGAAACTTAGAGAATCATGTCATTATCTACCATATACAGGTAAGAAGAATCCATGCATTTTTAAATAATTCTTAAACTGTCAGATTATTTAAGTATTTTTTGATAAGATTTTTTAAAAAATATTTCAATATCAACTATTGATATCATTTTGACTTTTAGGAGATCAAGAATGTGAAGATCCTCAAAGAATGGTTTTTAGTGAGGATGTAGTAGAACTAATTCATCCCATTACTATGCCAGAAAATATTTTTAAGCTAGTAGCTACTATTTTAACATTACTGAAGGTATGAAAGGCGGAATTATAAGTTTTTTGTTAGAATTCTTATTATAGCGATCCCTTGTTAACATTTTGCCAACAATTTCAATTACACACTTACACAATTTTTAGTATAGGTTACATTGAATTTTAACTCTTTTTAAAAAAGCCATATATTAATATAATTCTTTATTTTACTTATTTGTTACACCATAATAAAATACATTAAGTCGGAAAAATTTGATTTTTACTTTATTTTTCCAAAATAATACATTTTTTTTATTTTCCATATAAAAATACTACAGGTATGGCTGACCTGATATGAAAATAGGTGAGATAGATATTCATTTGAAAGAGATGATACGATGCCATTGTTTTATCGTTTCTCTGCTTAAATAAGCAATGTTGCCGGATAGTTTTCTAATAATTTGTTATTATTAAAGGTTGTATTTTTTCCATTTGACAGGAATGAAGTTTTTTTTATAAAAAAAACTAACCAGAACTAACACACAACACCTTCCAAATAATTACCTAGATCTAGTTAAGTTTTTTCTCGTTAAATTGTAAATTTTCTATTTCTCGTAAAAATGATAAAAATCGAGATAATTATATATTTTTTGTAAAAATTGTTGGCTTTTCATGTACTTTTCGAAAAAAATATGATATCCTTATAAAGGGAGAAAATGAAAATTTCGTTGAGAAACTTGAAAATTTTTCATTTTCAACACTTTTAATGACTAAAACGTCATACAAGTTTTAATTTCTCATAGTTGAGCTATTATTTATTTTGAATGCACCGTCGCACAGAATCAAAAAAAAGTCCGATTTCTTAATTTTTCGATTTTTTATATATTTATTAATTCTTTTTTTTGTAATTTATGTATTATAATTCAATCCATAATACTTTAAAGCTAAAGGAGGTGGGCTGATAAGGGCCATTTTCCGTTCACCATACACTTAAAAAAAGTTTTGATTCTCGACTATTATTGAATTTATTTGTACAATTAAAGACGCGTATTTTTAGTATATGAAATTAACAGCATAAATAATAAACTATGCTTTAGAAATTATTGCCAAGAAAAATAGTATTTAGCTCTTTTTGTGCATTTTTGCTTTTTTTTTAAGAATAGTTCCATAAACCATCTTAACTTTGACGCTTAGTAATTTTACTCATTATAAGGTTGTATATGAGCATTTATTTGTTTTAGTTCAGTGTGCGTGTCTATCCAAAAATATATTATTTAGTGTGTGAAAATATTATTTTCGATTATATTGGTTAATAAACGTACATAATGCTTAGATAATTGTTTATTTTACTTATACCACGAATTTCAGTTTTTATTTGAAATAACTATGTTTTCTTCTTTGTTATGGAGTATACTTTTTATAAATGTATGTCACATCAATTGGCCGATGAGCGAAAAATTGCCCTTATCAGTCCACCTCTTTTAAATCCTTTTTTTTTTTTTTTGATCCGACAACGTTGCAAAATCTAACCTTTTACTTACCACAAATACAAAAGGTTTTTTTTGAATTTTACTTTTATTTTTTTTTCTGCAAAAATGCCTTTTTTCATGTTTTTTCTTTTTTGAAAATTACTAAACAAAACCAGTATTCACTTGAAAACGATCAGAGATACTTACTGTTCGAAACGTTGTGAAAAAAAAATTAAATAAAGACAATAGAAGTCCAAGAAGAAGTTTTTATTCAACCTACAACATTGTCTAGAACCTTCAGATAAACAAAACTTGTTCTTTTTATCTGTAATTTTTATTTTTATGGAATAGACGTTAAACGACAACAAACCCATTTCGCCCATTTGTTAAGTTACTGATCTTTATTCTACTTATACCATGAGTTTAGTTTTTATTTGAAATAACTATGTTTTCTTCTTTGTTAGGGAGTGAGTATACTTTTTATGAATATCTCTCAGATCAATTGGCTGATAGGCGAAAAATGGCCCTTAGCAGACCCTTTAAAATCCTTTTTTTGTTTCGACAATGTTGCAAAATCTAACCTTTTACTTAACCTAACAAGGTTTTTTAAAATTTTAATTTAATTTTTCCCACAAAAATGCTTTTTTTGCCAATTTACTAAACAAAACTTGTTCTTTTTGTCTGTAATTTCTATTTTTATTAAATAGATAGACGTTAAACGACAACAAACCCATTAGTAAAGTTCCTAATGCTTTCTGTTTGTTCCCCTAGAAACTAAAAGTTATGGTAGTCATACAAAAACTCAGAATATTTGTTAATTTGTTTGAAACTTTAAATGATCTATTTGTTTTTTTCTGAATTCCAACTCTGTTTTTCTTATTCAGATACCGCTTCTACCATGTAGACACTCGACAATGCAAGACTTAGGTCTAGACTATGTACCTTGGAGTTTAGACTCAGTAGAAGCATTACTGTCTATTTTTATGCCGTTATATCCCGTTGATACTTTAAATGAAAATCTTTTAAAGGATACAAATAGGTAGGTAAAAGGTAAATTTTATTATTTTCCTTTTTTATGGAAAATACAATATTTTTTTGGTACACAATAGGCCAAGAAGGGTTGCTCAAAAGAACTTAAAAATAATGGTCATTCTAAAATGAATTTTAAAAGTAGCGCCATTGACTTCTAAATTATTTTTGTAGATTAGCTGTAGGACCACAATACCTAAAAGTACTTCCAGGCCAAGAGGAGTATTTAAATTTCATTCTCTCTGTTATGGAAAATTGTGCTGAATGCCTCAAGAATCAAGATCAAATATCAGTGTATGTATGGTGGTTCAGGTTTCAGAGATTACTTATAATTTTAGGTAAATCTAGTGCAATGTTAAAAAACGTTTGAAACTTAAATATATTTCGAAAGTATAAATTATCTATTAAGAGGGGCACTTCTTATATTTTGAGCCTTAGCGACACTGAGTATCGACAGGTGCCATCTGAGTTGATATTTTTGACCATATCCTTCTTCTAAATGTTTTGTTATTTGAGTTGTTTAGAGTCCCTTGAATTGTATGTGATAATTTTGCTTTAATGATTTATTTTGACGTGAGTGCTTTGATCATCGATCAACTTACTTCCACTTTTAGCGACAAAATCCCATCCTTTTTCACTATGAATCACTGGTATAATGAATTGGATGATGGTAGTCGTTTGCTTACCGACTAAAAACATGAAGGTCGTTTAAAAACAGTGTGTCAGAAAACGTGGATGCTGTGCCAAAACCAATATTGCAAGATTGTCATGTGACATACAGTGAGAAGAAGGCAACCTTAGGCACTAATGTCATGAGCATATATAAAATATTGCATGATCATTAAGCCGTGAAAGAGGCTTATTCTCTTAGGATCTCACATAATCTGACATAATCTAAAAAAGGTGATCTTGTTGATAGCTGAACAATAGCTTAAAACCCAACAAAAGTTGTTCGCGCTTGAAGCACTTGGAAACAACCCCTATTTTTTAAGAAAAAACTTGTTATGTGGCCACAGCAAGAGGGCAAATCAGGGAATGGATCCGAAACAAACACGAGGAATACTAGGAAAACCTCAGTAGAATTAGGCATAGAAAAAGCTTCATAAGGGGCCCATCCAAAAGAACGAAGGAAGAACTACTCAGACAAAGTGGGAAAAGACTTCGCATAACATTAGGGTTACTAACAGGGCATGATAACCTAAGAGGACACCTACACAAGATAGGCTCATACAATGGGGACCCAAGTTGCAGAATGTGCGACGAGGGGGAAGAAACAGTCTACCATATCCTGTGCGAATGTGAAGCATTGAATCACAAAAGACAGGTATTATTTGGGCAACCGGAAATGAGCCCACAGGAATATATCAACCAACCAGTCTCGGGGTTATACAGACGTGTCGAAGGATCAAGACTAATGGGAGGATTGGTATAAATAATAAGAGATTAGGCACAAAAAGCCCAAGAGGCTGCACTGCCTCCGGTAGTGAATCAAGACGGCTCCCAGAGAAGAAGAAACAGTGCCTTTAGAGAAACGTAGAACTATCAATTCTGAATGATATAAACCATTTATTTGCCCGAAGTCTTGAAATAAGTAAAACAAACAAGCACCATTGTATCATTCTTTATTAAGCCAACGCTCCCTGTCACACATCTCATGTAACAACCGACTATTTTAACACTAAAAAATCGAATAAATGGATCATCCACCATACAGTCTTGATTTGGCACCTAATGACTTCTTTTTGTTTGCGAACGTCAAGAACAAATTGTATGGACAATGATTCTCATCGGCAAAAGAAGTAATTGATCTATTCTAAAAGCATGTTTGGAGGTTTTTTAAGCGGAATGAAAAAAAATGCTTTAACAAGTGGTTTAAACGCATGGAAAAGTGTAAAGATTGTAAAGAAGAATATTTTGAAAAACAATAAAGTAATTTTCAGTGACAAATTACTGATTTTTTAATGGTTAGGCTCAAAATATAACTAGTGCTTCTCCCTACCTTTTTTATAAAAGTATAAAGGGCAAATTATTTTTTTAGAGACACAAAACAGATTCAAAATGCCGGCATATTTAAAAAAGAAAATTAAGAATGGCGTAAAGAATGTATTGAAAAGGGAAGAGCATAGAAATAACGAAATTTTTTACATTGAGTACGCTTTAATAGAAAAAGAACTTGGCAATGTCGAACAGTGTGTTAAAATTTTGGAAACTGCTTTAACTATGAACAAAAATGCAGGCATCTTAACGCAAAGTTGGGACCAAAATCAAGTTAATCAATGTTATTTGTACAAGACCCTCGTTGAAATAACTTTAATGTCCTATTCACAATCACAAGAAGCTAAACAAATTGCTCTGAAATATCTTGTCAGACTTGCATTACAAAGAAATTTTGAAATTCTAACGAATGGTCTTATTATGGAGGCAGACACGAAGTTTAAATTGTTAACTGCAGAGCTGTTGGTCAACGAAGTCAAGAGTATGAGTCCTCTGGAGCAGTTCTTACCTAATTTTTTTATAGACTGGGTGATTTGTCATGGATGGTTTTTATTTTTCTATAAAGGTAAAATAATTCTTTACTTAAAAGTTGCTAGTTATAAAAGAAAATTTGACTTTTCCATAAAATTTATTTATTTACAAAATAGAAGGGATACCTAAAAAATTTAAATCGCATCATTTTAGATAACAGATTATATATAAATAAATATATATATATATATATATATATATATATATATATATATATATATATATATATATATATATAAATATATATATATATAATATTTTTATATATATAAAAGCTGTCCCATGCAGTTCTTGCCATATGGGAAATTTTTTACTGACAGTCGAAACAAAATCATTTTGATGTAGAAAGTTCTGCTTATTTAAAAACTAAAAATCCCTACGCAAAAAGTTTAAAAATACCAGCAGTATACAGAGTAGCGACAAAAACGTAAAATTTATCCAAGACTAAAGTACCCTTATTTTGCAATATTCAAAGAAAAGTTATTTAAAGGAATTATTTAGAATTAATTTTTATATCTAATTACGAAATCACAGCCACCTACGAAAAAAAGGGTATTTTTTTTTTTACATTAAAAAATTTTGTCAAAAATTAACAAAGGTAATTATCGGACCTGAAGGTAACTATGCCAATAATAACTGACATAAACACTGACATTATTTCTAGTCAGAAGTACAGTTATAAATTCAGTTTATCCATTTATCATTTTGATTTATTATGCCTCCAAAACTAACCACGGAACAGAAGATTGAAATTGTTTTAATTGTGGGTGACAACTACAAAACCTTTAGAGAAGCCGCTGAGATTTTCAATGAAAGGCATCCTGAAATATCTGTATCTCATCAAACTGTTGGACACATAATGGCAAAATTTAAAGGTAGTGGAAGTGTAGAAAACAGATTCAATAAAAAAATCAAGTTCAGGTCGAAGATGATGAAGATTTTGACTTGCAAATTATCCAAGCCGTTGTTGAAAATCCCAAGATTTCCTTGAGAAATATGGAAAAAGTACTTCCTGGAAATGAAAGAAGCTCAGTCTGTAAATCTACTGCTGGAAGAGTTCTTAAAGCAAATCATTTTCATCCCTATAAACCCATCTTTGTCCACACATTGCATCCTGGAGACTTTGATTTTCGGTTTGATTTTTCAGCTTGGTATCAAGGTATGCATGAAGACGACCCGTATCTTTATAGAAAAATAATTTTTTCTGACGAAGCTTGTTTTACGTCAAATGGAGTTGTTAGCTCCCAGAACTATCGATGGTGGAGTACAGCTAACCCGCGGTTTGTTATCCAGTGTCGGGATCAGTTTTCTTTTAAGACAAATGTGTGGTGCGGAATTTTAGATAATCCACTGATAGGCCCATTTTTCTTCCGGGGTAATATAACGTCGGATGTTTACCTTCATTTTTTGGGAAATCAGTTGTCTGACTTTATTAATGACCTTCCACGTGACATTAGAAATACTTTGTGGTATCAGCATGATGGTGCGCCATGCCATAGTTCTCGAGCTGTTAACGAGTTTCTTCAGGAAATGTTCCAGGGGCGTTAGATAGGAAGATTTTCAGAAATTCATTGGCCGGCGAGGTCACCCGACCTGAACCCACTGGATTACTTCCTTTGGGGATATTTAAAGGAAAAAGTGTATTCTCACCGACCATTTCAAAATATCGATAGCTTAGAAAGGATAATAACCCAGTGTGCTCGAGAAATCCCTCAAGTTGTTTTGAGAAAAGTTGTTTCAAAATTCTCCAAGTTAACAGAAAAATGCATGGAAAAAGAAGGTGGCTATATTAAAATTTGAATTATACTAATTTTCTTTTGTTATAAGTGATACATTAATTTGTTTTATATTAAAGCTTTTACTTTTTATTCCGTTCTGATTTACTGAAATACAAAAATATATATTTTTCGTAGGTGGCTGTGATTTCGTAATTAGATATAAAAATTAATTCTAAATAATTCCTTTAAATAACTTTTCTTTAAATATTGCAAAATAAGGGTACTTTAGTCTTGGATAAATTTTACGTTTTTGTCGCTACTCTGTATACTGCTGGTATTTTTAAACTTTTTGCGTAGGGATTTTTAGTTTTTAAATAAGCAGAACTTTTCTACATCAAAATGATTTTGTTTCGACTGTCAGTAAAAAATTTTCCCATATGGCAAGAACTGCGTGGGACACCCTGTATATACATGGTGTCCCAGAATATGTGGGCAATGTCTCGGAATCTAATAGAAAACCTAAAAATATTATGACAAGTTCCCATAAACTTATTTCCTACGACTCTTCCCTACGGAGATACAGGTACATAATGGACGCCCCTGGAAATCGTTTTTTTAATAACTTTTAAAATACTAGGCGTAAATTAATATTTTCTTAATATGATGATTACTAGATGAGTTTTCTTAAAATAAACCCATTAAATCATATTTGGCTTATTTAATTTGCCAGGGACGGACTAGCTCTGACACAATAATAGCAATTTTTCTAACACCCTGTATAATCAAATCTCAACAATATTATTTTTAAGTAGCCTTAACCTTAAACTAAAAAAAAAAGGTATTCTTGATTGACATCGATAATATCAACTGTTTGCGAGAAATAAAATATTGTGGTTGGAATTTTTTTTATCCATTATACAGGGTGTTTTCTAATTGAACGTTGAAATATTTAAGGGGGCAATTTTTGGGTTTATTTTAAGAAGAAAACTTTATGTGTACGTATGTCCTACACCTCTTACCTTTTGAGATACAGTGTGGTAAAATTTTTGAAAAATAAATAATTTATTTTTGAAAATTTTACCACCTTTGATCTCAAAAGTTAAGACGTTTAGGACATACATTCATATAAAGTTTTCTTCTTAAAATGGACCCAAAAATTCTCTCCTTAAATATTGACGTTCAATTAAATCATTTATTTTTAAAAATTTTACCACCCTGTATCTCAAAACTTAAGACGTTTAGGACATACGTTCCTATAAAGTTTTCTTCTTAAAATGGACCCAAAAATTGCCTCCTTAAATATTGACGTTCAATTAGAAAACACCCTGTATAATGTAAAAAAATACCAAACATAATATTTTATTTTTCGCAAACAGTTGATCTTATCGATATCAATCAATACCTTTTTTTAGTTTAAGATTAAAGCTATTTAAAAATAATATTGTTAAGCCTTTATCATACAGGGTGTTACAAAAATTGCAATTATTGTGTCAGAGCTAGTCCGTTCCTGCAAACTAAATAAGCCAAATATGATTTAATGGGTTTATTTTAAGACGACCTATCTAGTAACCATCATATTAAAAAATATATATTAATTTACGCCTAGTATTTTAAAAGTTATTTAAAAAATATATATATTTCCAGGGGCGTCCGTTATGTACTTGTATCTCCGTAGGGGAGGGTCGTAGGAAAAAAGTTTATAGGAACCTGTCATAATATTTTTAGGTTTTCTATTAGATTCCGAAAGATTGCACACATATTCTGGGACACCCTGTATAAATTCAAGGTCAAGATAAAATCATAAAAATTTGACGGTTATTCAACAATAAACAGGTACAGAAAAATAACAAGGTGCAATTGCAAAATACCATGGATTCTCTACCTGAAGCGAGGAAGAATGTCAAAATTTGCTTCCACTGCTGCTATTACCTCTTTGTTCCATAAAAATCGCATTTTTGAGATGTGAGAACAGCTAAAAGTTACAGGGAGCTAAATTCGGCCAATAGGGTGGATGTTGCAACAATTGGTATGATTTACTTATTTTCACATTGGTTTTTTGAATTGTGTGAGACAGTATGTTGTCTTGTAAACCAGATCTTTTCGTGAAAATTTATACATCCAAGTGGTCAAAAAGGTTACAGTAATAATATCAGTTTATTGTTATACCGTTGCCCATGCTTCCCAAAGAACTGATGCTAACATCTTCTCGGCCGATTTCTGGACTCTAACTCGCTTCGGAATCAAAGTATTCATCGCTACTTAGCCTCTTGGTCTGATTCAGGTTCATAATGGTAGACCCAAGTCTTACCCATAGTACTGAAACTATGCTCAAAATCATTTTTATCCTTTCTAAAATGCTCTAAATGTTGCAAAGTTTTGGGTTCCAAATATACAAATGTTACCCCTATACGATATTCAGGTTTTTCCATTGTAAAAAAATACTAAGACATGAACTTCGAACAGCTGTATAATGAGTTGACAGATCTACACAACTTTGTGTTTATAAAAAAAGTATTAGCAATTTTAGAAAAATAAAACGATGAACTACTTCGAACTTCAAAACCTATTGACCAACCTATTAATTTGATGCTATATAAAAAATTGTTCATATTTTCGTCTCGCAATATTTTTTGAATTATTAAGTTATTAAAGCTTAGCGATTTTTTATATTTAAGCAATGGGGGCAGAGCTGTATTCAATTACTTCTTAGTAATTGGATTACTTTAATTGAATTACTTTCCGGAAAAGGTAATTGTATTTGGATTATCAATTAATAGGATGTTATTGTAATTGATTTTCACGAATTTCAAGTAATTTAACACTACGATGCACGACCTATTCAAAATATCAAGACTAAACGACGGTGGTCTATTAGGACCAAATATGGCGGAGTGATTTTTTGCTTTTAGTAATATTTTTGGTCAAAAATTATTTTATTATTAAGTTCTTACATATGTTTTTTATTACATAAGAAAAAATATCTTTCTTAGTTTTATTGAAATAAGAAAAACTTTAAAAATGTGATTTTAAACAATTTCTTTTTTTTTAATTAAATAGTTACTAAAAAAACGCTAAATGCGAAACATAAATAATATATTCTTATATTAGGAATTTAAAACTAACAAAAATGCAAATAGGTGTCATTAATAAAATTCATTGCAGAAATTGCATCAACCTAAAGATTGATCCTATTTATTTCCTTGCTGGTCTGCACATTCTTTACAGTATGCTAAAATATGTTCCATGCAGAGCCAGCATTTGCAAATTTAACTAAAATAGCGTGTTTTACGTTATTTGTTATATTTACAATAACCCCTTTTATTTGGAGGGGGATCAGGTTCAGCTTTCCACCTGGTTCCTGAATATTTTTCAGCGGAATCACGAATGTACCTGTGTAGCCCAGAAGAACTTGCTCTTGAAGACATGTGGTCTTTTACCAGTTTTCTTCCCAAATTTTTTATAAATAGTCGTCCTTCCTTACTCAGATCCGAAGTAGGATTATTATGTCTTACAATAATTACAAAAGCATTGATGGAGGCAACATTTAGCATTCTATAAAATATTACTAAAGGCCAACATTTTGTGTTTCGGGGAACATTGTAACTTGATGGCATTGGCCCAAAATATCCACCCCACATTTCAAAATAAATTAATATCTGGTTGGCTACTATTTTCGTCCACTGTATTAGTGTGATGAATCGAAGAAAGTCATTACCTTTTTTCCGTCAAGAATGGTGCCTGCCAGATATGAAACTATATTTTCCCTTCTAGTGTGACATAAATAAAGACCATCGGTCACATTGCACGCTCGACAAGACTAAACAAACGTTTTAAAATGTCTACGGTAGTCGGCAAGATGGAATTACTAATCGCGTGATAAATATTATTGCACATTGCATCGACGGTGGCCTATCAGGATAAAAGCTCTAATTACATCATATTTAAAAAAAATAAGCACTTCTATATGACAAAATGTAAGTAGGTGATACTCCGATAGGTACCTAAAAGGACAATATTTTTTTAAAATATTTCGAAGGTTATAAAGCATTATGTATTTGGCCTGGACTAACAGACCACCGTCGTGCATCCGAGTGTTAATTACTTAAAAAAAGTAATTCGATTACTTATAAAGTAATTGAATTACTTAGAAATTAATTCAATTACTTAGTAAATAATTAAATTACTACAAAACATTTAATTACCTTTCCGAAAAACTGCTGAAATTTTGGCCAGCCAGAAAAGCATCTTGACACCGATTTAGTATTTTCGATTGGTGCTTACCGCCACCGTTTTTATACTTTTTTTGTGAAAAAATCTGTTGATGTTTGAGGTCGGATAAAAATAAATTTTTATTTTAGAGTCATTTAATGTTAAACTTGCCGAGAAAGCAGTTTGAATAGTGTGACGTGCGCGTATGTTGCATATTAATATAAATATTTTATTTGTTTAGTGTATCGTGTTTAATATATGTGGTAATTTAAATAGGGTAATTGCTAAAATATTCAATTACTTTTAGTTTTAATTGATAATTGAATTACTTTTAACAAACATGCTAGTAATTGGTAATCGTAATTTACTACTATTTAAAAGAGTAAGTGGTAATTGTAATTGAATTACTTTTTTGTAATTGCGACAGCTCTGAATGGGGGAAGAAATTTACCACCCAATATATATAAAGTCCATTTCATAAAGACATTGAGATTTAAATTTTTATAAACTGTGTACTAGAATGAAATTTCTGATTAAGGCGCCAAATTATAGAGACTTTCATCAATATTTTTATTTTTTTCAGGACCATTAGAATGTGGCACATATCTAGAAAACGTATTAGAGAAATTAGAAGAAAAACCAAATGTCCTGAGTTTTCAGAAAGAGTGCATCTACGAATTTTACTGCGCCATGCTTTTTAAGTATTGCCTCGAAAATCCCGGCAGTGGAGTATTTAAAATACTGGACGATGTGCTTTTTCGGGGCATAGAAAACTATCCGAATAATCTCTATTTATTGTCCATATTATCGAAGGAAATGAGCCGTGTTAAAAACATGGGAACAGAATGGTGGAAGGTTCAGAATTTGTTGTTAAAATCTGGACGAGCTATAACTACAATTTTTACTGTGATAATTTTTGATTTGATTAAGCTGGAAATTGAAAGCGAAGTTAAAGATACTATTACAGGTAAGAATTAATTTTTTGGTAATTGATTCGAAAGTTGCGACAACGCCGATTTTGATTAATTATGGTATATGGGGTTTTTTGAGGAGCTGATCACGAATCTAAAAGAATTTTTAGTTGTAAACGTTTCGTTTTCGAGATATCCATCATTAAACTTGAAAATCAAACTAACCTCATTTCCACTATATTTCCCCTTCTTTTTGCACCCAATTTTTGATTTTAACACTAATTTTGCACACAATATAAAAATTTCTAGTGTCTACGTAGTTGCGGCGTTTAAAAGTGAAGGTTTGCAATTAAATGGAATGTGTGCAAAAAGGAGGAATAGTGAAAATGAGGTCAGTTTGATAACGGCGTCCTCATCAGCCAAAACGGGGTAGTGTCAGTTTCTTGGGTTAAAGTTGTTTTGTCCCAAAGTGGTCAGTATCAGATCTTCTCCATAGGTACCGTAGGGTATACCACCCTCGAACCCTTCTTATTATCCCAGCTAGCTCTTGGGCCGTTGGCACGGCTCTATTTCCCCTTGACCGACAAACCTCGGGGGCCTTATCACATACCATGCTTGGGCCGGCGTCACCAAGCATGGCCGTGAAACCCAGCCCCAAAATAGGTGATTCCATAACTCTGCTAGCGCGGTGTAACTCTCGCGTGCGCTCTTCGTGGGTGTGCGAAGCATTATACTGCCTCTTACTCACACCTGATGAGTACCACTATTGGTACCCGGATACAAGGCTTTCTGGTCTTCTTTCAAAACTCCTTGTAAAGTTTCACACTTCTATTACTGCGGTAAGATACCGTGGTGGCACCTGGTGCAACGCCTCCGAAGTATCTATCTACGAACTTCACGCTCTCCCGTGGAACTCCAATAGGTACCACACTTGGTTTCTGCACTGATCCCTTCCTTAGACTGTATCAGTCCTCTATTCACGCTTTCACACTTCTAGTCCTATGGTAAGATACAAGGCGGCACCAGGTGCAATGCCTTCGGCGTATCATAAAATTTCGCGCTTCTCCGTGGAACTCCTGCGACTACCACGCTTGGTTTCTTCGTGATACCATACCTTATCCTTTACTGTTTCTGGCTGCCAACTTACACATTCCTAGCGCGGAGGTCGGATACCGAAGGGACACCTAGTGCCAAGTATCTTCTAGCGTCGTGCTCTCCCGTGAAATCCCGACGAGTACCATCCTTAGTACCGTCAACAGGTCTTCCTGAACAGTCTTCCAAAATCTCCCGGCTCTCTAAGCATGATTTACTTCCAGGACATCATCTTCATGGCTTCTTGTCTTACGCATTCCCACCGTGTGGGCAGTAAGTATCGACCACCGTAGTTCAACGGAATGGTTCCTTATCCCCAATTACGCGTCGCATACTTCAAGGTATTCCCTGAAAATAAACCCACGGAGCGCCGCATTTTCTTAGGGTCGCTTTTTCTCCGGATAACCTTCAGAAATTTATGATTTTCCAAGTCACGGGGCGCCGTACTTCTTAGGGTCGGCTTGTCCTCGGATAATCTGCAGCAAACTCCACAAACAAAAATTAAAATCTTTAGGAGCCCTATTTACCGGAAGCCCACGTTCTACTCGATACAAAAAGAGAATAAAACCAAATAAAAACTTCCCTGAAACTCCACCTGGAAGGACCGAGCTTACTTAGAGACGGTACCTTCCGGTATCTGGAGCTTGATGCGGCTGCACAGACGAGTCAGTATCGAATGCCTTCTCTGGGAATTTCGGCTGTAGCAAAACAACACGTTTCCGGCTTAAAATTCTTTCAGATTTGTGATTAGCGTCCCAGAAAAACCCCCGTATACAAAAATTGGGCAAAATCGGTGTTGCCTAATTATGGATAATATTGGTCAGGACGTGTGTGATGGAGTATTAAAATGTAACAGAACAAGAACAATAGTTTAAAAAAATAGGGGAATTTCAACATATTTCTTTTAGATTTAAATATTATAGAATTACTTTATAAAGAAAATAGGGACAAGATATATCTATACGTGATTAACTGAAATTATATGTTTTACTTTTAGCAATATGTATTAAAAGTAGTAATAAATAAAAGACTTCGGCGGTTCTGTTCTTTAGGATTCATACACATTTCCATAACCAGACTAACCAGAAAAATTAGTCAAATAGACAAATTTTTCTTTCTAGGTAATAATGTAGAACTAACAATCAGCTTTAAGAACAGAATGTTGTCGCTGTTCAAGAAAATCACCAAAAATGATATGTGTACTAGAAGATGCGGACTGGCTTGGAGGTTATATTTACAATTTATCCACAGTTTTTATGATCCTACGTTATGCAGGAACGTATATTATAGTGCTGTGGAGGAATGCCCATGGCTAAAGGTAATGTATAAGTGGACAACCTGTTTAACAAGCATTTTAATCCTCATCTTGAGACTGACGATACAGAGTTCTATAACATTATGGTCATGCATTATGGGCAGCATCTTCAAAAAATTGATGTTACTTAAAAGTAACAAAAATTTATATTAACATTAATAATAGGTTTTAGTCCGGCTTTTATGTTGACCTGTTGTCCAGTTTTATGCATTTTTAGTAGCTATAGAATATAGAAGTTTTGCTGCATGTAACTATACTTATACAATGTATAATGTATATATTTGTGTTTAATTTATATTTATCGACAAAACTTTTCTTTAATTAAATGAGTGTTTATTGACGGATCTTTTGAAACTAATATTTAAAATCGGAATTATACCCATTTGAAATTACGTCATCCAGTTGAGAAAAACATATGACGTAAACAGATATAGTCTGACAAACTTAACTGTAGCAGCGAAAGGAATTTAAACTATTTCGAACGAATATATGTGTGTATGCCAAGTTTAACTACAAGAAAGCAATAGTACTTACTACTATATACTCAAGTAGTAATTTTAATGTTAAAATATTTTTTACAATAACAAAATAAAATATTGAAAAAAAAGCTGAGAATTAAATGTGGTTGTTATATACTTTCATTTTTATTTAATATCTATTTTGTTTAACTAAGGAATATTATGTTATTAGGTAATTATTTTCCAAAGACCTTATCGATTTTGTCTAAACTGGCAACATCAAACAAAAGGCTTGTCCAGTTGTGAAGTAAACGAACCTGGTTGGTGGAGCTTGTCACATGTTTTGTTACGATGGGGTAAATT
Organism: Listronotus oregonensis; assembly: GCA_019359885.1. Taxonomy (NCBI): domain Eukaryota; kingdom Metazoa; phylum Arthropoda; class Insecta; order Coleoptera; family Curculionidae; genus Listronotus; species Listronotus oregonensis. Next base: position 35,252 of record JAHBCN010001076.1, read on the forward strand.
TACTTGTGATTGGAAGTGTTTGCGCTGTTTCTGGTTCCTCTCTTGGAATGTCGAATATTTAAACATTCAGTGTCGGAGGTCGAAGGTTTTATCCTTATTTCTAAGTGTTAAATTTGGTGTTGTGAAATTTTGCTTGTTTTGTTGTGTTTTGTTTTTCTACCTTGTATATACATTTTTTAGTTCTTATTTGATTTTTAAATAGTATTTTAATAGTATTACTATTGTTTTAAAATAAACAAATTTAATCATGTTTTTTCTATTAGGTTTAAACATTAAATATACGAAAAAGAAAGCTTTATAATATGTAGCGGCAACTAAAGTTGGCAAGTCATCTGTTTGCAAAATTTTTTACGAAGAGGATCTTTATTCGTCTTTATACCATTTTTTACGTCAAAAATATGAAAAAAGTATTGTTTTCATTAAGCTGTTGGCAAGTAACAAAGAAAGCGGGCAAGTCTCGATGATTAGGCAACCCGCTTGTCACTAAATAAAGACTGAGTAATACGCTTTTATTTCAGAACTAACACTGTTATACACAGAATAAAGCATACAGCTTTTCATAAATTAAATAAAAGCTACTTTTAAATATACTTTTGTACATTTTATTTTTGTTTTATTTTGTTAATAGGGTTTGCGATAAAGAAGCCGCAAGCAATTCTTTAAAATTGCCACTTAAACGTAAGCTTGATCGGGTATCTCTTTACACAGGAGTTGCCGTATCAACTGTACGAAAAATTAATAAAGAAGACAAGGAACGGTTGGAAAATAACCCCAATCAAATGTTATCCAGTCCTAAAAAAACGACGGCGTCTTTCTCTTGTCGAGAAGAATAAAAATTTTGATTTTCAAGTGATAAGACATATGATAAATAGGTTTTATCTTAAATTGAAAGTTGTCTCGACAAGTAGAAAATTGTTGCAAAATTTGCGAGAAGATTTAAATTTTTTATATTCTAGGGAAACACTTAGGACGTTACTAATATCAAACGGTTTTGTTTTGGCGTAAATTTCAAAATAAAAAAAAATAATGGAGCGTTCTAATATATTACATTGGAGGTACAAATATATACATGAAATACGAAAATATCGCCAAGAAGGGCGAAATATTATTTATTTGGACGAGACATGGGTAGATAATGATTTAACATTATAGTAATAGTAATGCTTACTTAGTAAGTTTTTATTTTATAAATTTCTTTGTCACTTATTAAAAATTGCAATGATAATACTACAGGGAACGTAGAACGACGTTTCCTCATTTTGAATTATTACCAAAAATTAAAAATACCGCCTATCTTAGAGGTAAACAAATAAAAAAAAACCGATTAGATGATGACGTTTTTCTGCATTTTTAAATTTCCATAAAATATTTTGTAAAATTGTTACTGATGGTCTTTAAATGCCTTTATTTTTGGTGACGACCATACATTTAAAATATATTTTAAATAAAACATAAATGTATACTGTACACATTATTTCATTTAAACAAATTACAAAATATTCCTGAACTTTTAGAAAATCCGCACGCCGCTGTGCTTTTGATGAATGAAGTACGCCATGTTTGGTTTACAACTTCCTTCCCCTTACCGACGCCGCACTGTCACAGATACGGTTGTCAGACTTACATATAATTAGATATTTTTTTCAATCAATATTAGGTTAGAAAATTTACCATCGCTTTCAGAAATTAATAGTGTGTTATGTTTTTTTTTACGTTCAAAAATTAAGGAATGAGGATTTAGCAGTATATTATAATTTTTAAATTCGTCTATACGCTTTTAATTTCAAAAAGTAAAATAATCCTGTAGTGTTTATGGTGTTTATTTATTAACAATATTTATAACAATTAACAATTATTATAATTAATTACGAATAATGAACGAACGCATGTGATAATTTTAAATCTATTGACTTTTTTTAAATCCGAAGAGAAACAAATTTAAAACGGAATCGCACTTTAAATTGAGAATGTAATACAACGAGCAGTAGATATAACAAAACCGAGCTTACAAAAATCGTGAATTATAGGAAAATGGTATGTAATTATTTTAACTTACAGGGAAAAATAAAAAAAACTGACAATTTAATTTACTTGTTCATGAAAAAAATACTGCCTGGATAAATATGCTAACACATCAAAATAAAAACACCAATCCAGAATCCAAAAAAATGTAACATACAAACTCAAAAAAAATCACAACATATTGCATTGCCAAGTTAATGTAATTGTAAAGATATGATTAAATACTTAAATGACGATCATAAAATAAAATTTGCAAGAACAAAAAAGCTTAATCAGTCTCGTCGGTATTGTCAGAGTGAGAACTAAAGTCACAGATTGTCTTCGTTGTCGTCAGTCGTAATTACAAGTGGCGGAATGTCAAAGGCCTCGTACCTCTCACACTCGTATTACCTCCCAAGCCTCTTGAATTACCTTTTCTGTATTATGTAAATTTTTGCCAATGATCTGTAGAAATTTCGTTTATTACTCTTTTCCATTTAGCTAGAACTTCTGAAGGTGACCTCTTAAGATTGTAAATATATTGATCGTATTTTCGTTTACATTCCGACCATACCATTTTAATTGCATTAAACTGGCAATACTATGGTGGTTTTGTGTCCTAAAGGTTTAACATGTTCATCAATAAAGTTTTTTTTTCACTAGGGCAGTTTCTGCGTGTAATATTCCATATTTAATCTTTCATTTGGAAAGTTAAAATTCTTTTTCTTTGACCATTCGATCAGTCTCTGCTTTGTCCAAGATTTTCTTGGGATTTCTTCTAATAAACCAGAATGGTAATTTGCATTGTCCATGATTATGAATAACTTTGATGACTTGCGATTGTTTATAATACCTATAAGGTATATCTTTTTCTTGGCATTATTTAAAACTCTTCGAAGTAACTTTTGACAACAAGTTGATACAACAATGTTTTTAATTGACAGTGACGGATACTTTACATATCCAAATATTTAAAAAATAAATAATCATCGGACACCATTTTTTTAAAAATTTTATTCACCGCTGTTTGGAGCATACTAAACAAAGATAAACAAAAATGACGTCATACAAATGGGTACCATTCCGACTTTACTTATTTTTTCTACTGCGAAATTGTTACTTTAAGTAAAATACTTATTACAACTCTCGGTACAAATAACTTTATATATTTACTTGAATAATTTCTAACAATAGCTTCCGTTTTTAATTTACCACAACCGTATAAATTTTTATTTTTACCATGTTCATTTTTTTAGGCCTTGTATATAGATGCTGCAATCTACATTCCAGCGGAATTAGCTCAGATTCAAGATCTTATAATTGAGAAACAACTTAGGCTACATGTTACCCCAGAAGAATTGGATATTTTAAGAAGCTAAAAGAGTAACCTGTCATTTTATTAAGTTATTTTAAATTTATTTACTTTAGTGATTATTACGCAAAAATTTGAGAATAAATGCGATTAACTTTTTTTTCCTATTTCTAATAGTCTTATACAGTATTTGACTAACTATTTAGTCATTTTTTTGATGCCTGAATCCGTTCTAGGAAGACAGTGTAATATGCATTTTCAATGCGTTGTTTGCCTAGGCATAACAGAGAATGACTAAATGGTTAGTCCTTGTCAGTTAAATAAGTTTTAAACGCTGTTTGCCGACAATACATGTACTGACTAGTCATTTCAGAGAATATCAGATTTCAGTGTTTGACGCTGACATATATGCGATTGGCGAGGCAAAAGCTTGCCAACTTTAATGCAATAGAGTAGGATACATATGGTATGGCCCCCAGATTGAAAAGAGAACGACAACAATTTCCTATGTTCCACTTCCAATACTACGACGGACGACTGCGATTCGTTAGCATATTGTTGGCTGAGACATGCAGGAAATGCAGTACAAGTGTCCAGCTATTTTCTGCATTACTTAAAGTGATAGACTTGACTTTTTTTCTGAGTCCAATTAACTCAACTAATTTACAGGTGGCCTGTAAATTTAGTCGAGTTAAGGGCAAAAATATTCGACATTACTAACTTCATTACACCGGAGGTATTGTCCACTTATAGGACGGAGTTTTATAATCGGCTCGGGTATTACGAAGCACAGCAGGACAATGTTTTCGAGCATTCATTAAAATAAGAATGCGATCGACAATCACTCCTTTAACATCCGGGGTCGGGCTGATACTGCCGAGTGCCGACCGCCGTCCGCCGAATGGATTGCAAGTCCTGCCCACGATATTCACCTTTTTTTTGTTGGGCCGGTAAAATGGGAATTAGCTACAGCAAGTTTTCTGCCTGTCTTTATTTCGCTCTAACCTTTACCTATTAAATTGACATCTCCTTTTACCGCACTGAAAATATCTGCATGCAAAAAAAATGGTTTGCCAGATGTGTATAACATCACCCAGTACTTTATCAGGTTATAAATAAAACCATTAAAAGCTGAGATTGATGCTATAAAAATAAAACAACAAAATGTTATAATACATCTTAATTTATTTATTCTAACATCACTATTTCTGACTTAATTCAAAAAATAAATGAAAAAAAAGATAACAGCCAAACATTAAAAATTATTTTTATATTACAATATTGTATCATAAATAAAAAATTGCGTAATTAAATATTTTTTATTTTCTAAGAAAAAAATGTGTACAAGTTTATATTATTCATAAGTTTTCATCTGTAAACAGACTAAAATATACAGTTTATATGATAGATAATTTTAAAAAAGTATTTTAATGAAAATTTCATAAGGGTTTATTTATATAAGACAAAATGAGGACTTTTTAAGTTCAATTTTTTTAAAAATACCGGGTGTCAAGTTATAAATTTACACTCCCCTTAACATTTTTTCTTTTTACACAAAATACAAAGTGGGATTAATTCTATACTTTTCGACTCTGTAAATGGATTTTTATTATCTCTTAAGAAATACAAGATACGACAAAAAGTATGTTTTTAAATGTAACACCCTGTATATTATATTGCCATTGAAAAGATTTTGCAAAGAGCTTTTAAAAAATACCATATTTGATATATGTATCTTTAATAGTTTCAAAAATTTGGCCATTCAAATCTAAAGATTACTTTTTTATTTTCATTGGGTATATTAATTTACAGCAGTACCTATAAATAGTAAGCTTACGGCCGAGTGATGATCGCGTTGTTAAATTTAGTAGCAATGGACTTAGCAGTTTAGAATGTTTAACAAAACGTCATTGTCATTGTTATTCAATGATTTTAGTAGGCAACCTGTTAAAATCTGACATTTTGTTAAACATTCTAAACCGTTGTTTACTTTTAACAATTTGCTAAGTTGAGAACGGTGTAGAATGTTTAACAAAATGTCAGATTTTGACAGGTTGTCTACTAAAAATCATTGAATAACACTGACAATGACGTTTTGTTAAACATTCTAAACTGCTAAGTCCATTGCTAAATTTAACAACGCGATCATCACTCGGCCGTTACTGCAATGTTGTAGATGTAATGATAATTCAAAAATTATATTTCAGATTTGGATGGCCATATTTTTGAAACTATTAAAGATAGGCATATCAAAAGTAGTGTTTTTTTTTAATTTAAAGTTATTTAAAAGATCCGTTTAATGATAATATAGTATACAGAGCGTTTTATCTAAAAATATGAACTTTTTGTTGTATCTTGTATATCCTTAGAGTTAATAAAAAATCTGATCACAGAATCGTAAATTACAGAATTAACTCAACAAACTGATTTTTTTAAATTTATTTTGTACAATAAATAAATAAAAAACACTAAAACTGATACAAATATATAACTTGACACCGGGTACCTTTATTTATCCCCTTTACAACGATATTGTCCAAATTTTACTAAAGAAATTTAAAAAATAACATTAAGATGTGACTTTTTTTAATGTTTGGCAGTTTTCTAATATTACAGAAATATTTATGCACTTATTAAAAATAAAAGAAAGTTCGTCAATTCAATTTTTACAATTGTACTTTTTTTAGCTAATTCAAACAATATCGCTAGGGACAACCAGTGGAATAAATAAAAATCCGTGTCTCATAAGTTTTTTTTGTGAAAGTAAATTTTTCAACGTCAAAGAAATAAAAAAGGCTAAATCAAAAGGTAACAACTTTTTTTGGCAATTCGGTTATTTTTTTAACTTTTAAATAACGACATTAAAAAATATGTTAATACGATTTATAAACAAGTATTTTTTACGATGTTAGAATACCTGAAACTTATTTTTTGAAGGGGGTTTTTATTTTAATACTGGAAAGATATTATTTTGGGAGAAAAGAGTGTAATCGTTTCTAAAGTTTCTACATAATTTCCAAAATGTTCCCAAAAATGCCAAAATTATTAAAGTAATTTAGTTGTTTGCTTAGCTAAAGCATAAAGATGATAAATATATAATTGAAGCTTATTTTACATTTTAGTTGTTTTCATGTCATACAGGGTCATTTAACAAGGACTGACGAGGGTCATATTTGTCTTTTTCTTCGTATTTAAAAAAAAAGTGAAATTAGAAACTTGTGCATCTTTTCCTGGAGAATCCTAAAGAGCACCTGCGAAAATAATTTTTATTGACACCAAAGAAATTTGAAATAATATTTTCTTAACCTTGTTTATTTGTTTGTTTCTGAAAGTGTCTTATTTCGTGTTTATTTTTGGTGATATCGGAATTTAATTTTAAGGTTTACTCTTACCAATATGTACGAGTAATAAACGCTAGACTTTGACAAAATATTAAATTCTTGCGTTTGGGTTTTTCAGGCATGTACCTTTTTCTATTTTATAAGTTAAATGGCAAATTTCTCATATAAATTAAATTAATTCTGTTATCAGTAAAAACGAACCATAATAGGGTGCCCCATTAAGAAAATTTTAACACATTGCTATTTCACTTTTTTTAAAATAATGGAAAACCGCAAATAGGCTCCTGTTAAGTAATTATTGGATGGTACTGTACAATAGTACCCTTTAGCAATTATTACTTTGATATTTTCATGTGCAGCTACCTGTTATTTACGTTTTTTTTTGTACTTCTCATTGCCAACAAAAGGATGTTACCCAACAGATTATTCAAAACTTTAAAAAATAGATACACCGTACTAATTTGGAATAAGTTCAATAATTCAGAATAAGTTATTTTTTTTGGAAAAAGTGCTAGAAGTCGTTGATTAGTATTTTAGATGCGCTCTTTTCTATGAAAAAATATTTATACAGTATGTAGTACCAAATTTAAAATATGACGTTATGAATATATTTTTTTTAATCGAACCAGAAGTTTTTTTGAAATGTTTTAAAAGCGCATAATTTTTTTTTCCGGATCGCTGCGAAATGTTAAATAAAAACTTACTTAACCAATAAACCCTATTTAATCACATTGATAATGCTTATGATCACGCATATCCAAATTTGGACATGCTGGATCGATTCACGAGGGTCGAAAAGCCCTTACCACAAATTTTAGCATGTATTGAAGGAACATAATCAATGTGAATAAAATACGGTTTATTTTTTAAGTAAAGAATTTTATTTTAATTTATTAATGTGATAATTTGTTGATGTCCTGTTTACATATTATAGAGGGTGATTCCTAAGTTGAGGTTTTTTTACCTGTGTATAAAACTCGTTGAAATAAACAACTTTTTCTAATCTTTTTTTTTCAAAAACCCAAAAGTAACAAAGCTACATAAATTTATTTAAAGGTGTGTCTAGGCGGGCCTGAGCATATTTTATTTCTTATTTACGTTTGTTTTTTGTCTTAGTAATCACTCATTATGACTCAGTCGTATTGCTTTAAACCGACGAGGCGAGAGTTAACTTTAATTTTAAATCATTGTTAAATCGCGAAAATGGCACAATCCAAAAACAACTAATATGTGGATATGTAGCTTATTTATGGAAGTTTCGTTAATCTGCGACCGCTGCCTCGAGATTGTACGCGCGACGGTTTCCCTTGCGGGCTCATTCTAGACCCAAGTAAAGCATTGAATCACAAATGACAGGCATTATTTGGGCAACAGGAAATGAGCCCACAGGAATATATCAAACACCAATCTCGGGGTTATACAGACTTGTAGAAGGAACAAGACTAACAAAAGGATTGATATAAAAGACAATGGGAGATTAGGCACAAAAAGCCCATGAGGCTGCGCTGCCTCCGGTAGTTAATCAAGACGGCTCCCAGGGAAGAAGAAGAAGAAGACCCAAGTAATCGGGTGTGGACAACATTGCGGAAAAATCACGTCCAACGTGTCCAAGCACTATAGCCAGAAGACTTCCTGGGCGGTGACAACTTACTTTAGACAGGACCGTATTCGAAACACTAAATGAATGTAAGTTTCTTATTTTTCAGTATTTTGAAAAAAATTATTAAAAAAAAATGTTTATTTTAATGAGTTCTATATACAGTTAAAAAAAAAGCGGCAACTTAGGAATCACCCTGTATACTTCAATTGCTGTAAGTCCTGCTTAACGAATGTCACTGATGGTTTTTACCGAAAGCGCTTTGCTAGGATATTCGTTTTAATAAAAATTTTGCACAAAATACAAAGTTTCTTTATTTCCAAAAATAAAATTTGGCATTTATGTATAATTTGACATGCGCTTTAAAAATACTCTTTAAAACACTTTGCTTCCGGTTTAAAGAAATGATTGAGAATGTCATATCTCAAATTTGTGACATACTGTATATTCTTTTTACAGAAAAAAATGCGACTAAAAATATTTAACTATGGGTCTAGGCATTTTTCTAAAAAATAACTTTTGTTTGATTTAATAAATTTATTTTAAGTTAGTGACTCGCACTAGCACTGTATACTATCGAATATAAACTGTATAAAGGTTATAAATATGACTATTTTATGATAAAGGAGATAGACAAATATCTTACGAACATCCTCGTAACTTTATTACTTACACAGTAAATATTGTACAATAATTACATTGTAAACTTGAAATGAAAGTTGGAGGAAAATACTAGCGAAAAAACGAATAACGAATAAATTAATCTAAGTTTTTAGAACAGTTTAAACATTGAAAATACCCTATTATTGCTAAGAAATATACGGCTAGGTAGAAATTATGATATTATCAACGCTGTGATATAAATTAGTAAAAAATACTATCAGTAAATCTAACGTAACATATTATATATTATTTTCTTTCGTAATACACAAGTCATTTTAAGTTTTTTTTTTGGGAAGGGACGACAATAAATCCACAAGGGAAAGTGTTCTTATTAAGGACTTAGACTGTTCTTGTTTATTTAAATATTGGCAGAAAAACATATTAGGAACTATAAAAATTTGGTAGATTCGAAGTTAAAAGTGAGTAAAGTAAAAATACTCTATCGAAAATAGTTTTTTTTCTCGAGGGTCTTTCTATTTTTCCTACCAAGCCAGTGTTAACGAAAATGGCTTAATCTAGTTAGAAAAGTTTAATTATAATACAAATTATTTTAAATAGAATGATTTTACTTTAAGTTTCTGTTGTAATACAATATGGCTATTGAAAAACACGGTATAAAATTTCGGGAATTAAAAATACGTTATTTTATTATTATTTTTTTAAATTTAAAATTATGATATCTTTTAAAAAATAAATATTTACCAAATTTTAAATAAAATTTTAAAAATTTACAGGATGGCCAAAAAATTCGAAACAATTGGGATTTGTTTACCTCAATAACAACATCTGGAGATCAGTAACAGTCGTGCATACAGAATAACCTAAAAAAACATTTAGACACTGATCTCGTGACTGCTGTTACGGTGGCAAAAAAAAGACCCAGAGCCATTCTGTGGAATCTCGGCAGGCCTCTTTAAAGCATCTATTAAGAGTTGGGTAGACAGAGAGTTTCAAAGCTGGTGGGTACAAACACCAGGACGACAGGCAAAGCAGTTCATTAAGACCTGCTCGGCCAAGTTTACTTCGGACTTACTGAGCCACAGTCGTAAGGTCGTAAGGTTAACGGTAGGTTAACTAACAGGACATTGCAAACTTAAAAAGCACCTTGAAAGAATAAGCCTGGTGGAAGATAGCCTGTGTGGGTTCTGCCAGGAGGCTGAAGAAATAGCCGTACATGTGTGGTGCCACTGCGAAGCACTATGTAGGCTTGGTGAGGAAAAGCCAAAACCGGCAAGATATATGAAGTGGCCAGTGTCAAGACTCTGGAGCCTAGTTAAGAAGACGGGCCTGGACAAGGTACTCTAAAGAATGATACCACAATAAATCTTGTAAGGTTGCAGTGGTGGAGGTCATTTTTGCCATCTCCGCTCAAATAATCTAATCTAACCTAAAAAATATTTAGACACCAATCTCGTGACTGCTGTTACGGTGGCAAATTTGAAAAACGTGACAATAAATGTCAAAAATGTGGTAAGGAGTTTAAGTATAGAAAAAGAAAAAGATAAATAAAACTGAAAACAAATATATTTATATTTTACCATGGATAAATCAGAAAACAAAATTACTGTATTTCTGATACCATACTTGTTTCAATGCCCTGTATCTGAAAGCAAATACTTAATAGCAACACTTTAAGTGTTCGATATCTTGTTAAAATTCATCCTTATTTAAATGAAAACAAATAAATTATACTCTCATTGCAAAAACTTCAAATAAGAGGACAATATATTTTTTTAATTAAAATTTTGCTTTCAGTTTTTTATTCATTTGAAATAATATAAAAGCACTAATGAAATAATTTCTTGTTACAAAAAAAAAATAAAATTTATAATAGAAATTTCTTGAATGTTAATATTTTTCTTTAATCTTGTAAATAAGTAACTTTATTCTTTACAGTTTTGTTTTCTAACTATTTTTAAAATTCTAACAGCTAACTTCAGTTTTTGACATTTCATATCACATTTTTCAAATGTTCCACCATCACAGTGTCAAAATGTTTTTTGGTTTATCGACATGCACAACTGATAACCTGAAAACCCTTTGTCTTTCAAACTTTTCTGAAACCCTTTACAGAATAAAAATATCTGTCATCAGCAGATGCGTCATAAATTTAAACCTAAGTATACCAAATAAAAATAGAATGAAACAATTAAATTTTAAGATACTTAATTGCCCATGCAAGTCTAAATTAGGTAACAAAAAAATGACTTGGGCACCCTGTATATTTGACCACCAATAAGCCGAATTGAGCGTCGTTTGTCAGTTTTTTGGTTTTTCTTATCAAAACTCTAATTTTTGGTAACTTTTCTATTCAAGGAATTTTTCCATAGCCTAGTTTTTTTTTCATATTTGAAAACGAGTAGTAAAAGGAAATAAACCATAGTAAAAAGTAACTGCGCAAAAAATGTATATATCAGTAAAGAAATTTGCGCAATTTCCGCAGAAAAAGGAATAGTTATTAAAACTGATATTTCTGTTCCTGTTTGACAAATTTAAAAGTCAAACCTATTATTAAAAAAAAAACGACTAATCCAGGCGACATTTGAAACATCACACTTTAAGCAAATGCCGATCGCTATACTAACCAGAACAAGAATCTACCAAACTTTTTAAAATAATGAAAAAGCTTATTTTTTTAAAACCAGCAGACAAAATAAAAGACATTTCTTAATTAGTATATCAAAATCATTTATACAAAGTATACCTATTTAGATGTCTTTTTAAAATGTTATATGTATATGTAGGTACCTAAAATCTTTAATAGGGTTAACTCTAAGGCAACCAAACCTTTTTTTTTTTGGTTATCATACCATAGTTTTTTCAGACTAAGTTGTCAAAAATATTTTGTGCAGTCTTATCCTCGCCTAGTCGATTTTTAAATATACTATTTATTAATTTTTCTTTATTAGTAAGAGTAGTTTTTATTTTCTAAGACATGTCTATATTTTGGACATTTCTTTAAAATATTTTCAAAAAAATTAAGTCAATATAGATATGTCAAGCACATTGACAATATATCTTTTGGTGTACACTTATTTTTGTTCCAATCTGTATTTTATAATTTCCGAATTAATTGGTTGAAACCATATTTTTTTAAAATCATTTAAGATTGATAAAGGTGCATAGGGACTATACAAATGAAGAGGGCAAAAGCATACCCCGCATCGATGTAAGTTGAAAGCTTCAAGTTTTAATGGACGAGAAGAAAATAAATAAGAGCAAGAAAATGTATGAATTATCCATGGAATCTTGATAAACCTGCCGCAGGTAGAAGTCGGTTCTGTTGCAATATTGCAATATCACCATTCCAGTAAAAATAAAAGTAAAGGGTTTTCCAATAAGAACAATATGATTTTGTAATGATATAGCAACCATGGTAATCAAGTTATACCTGTCACTACTTGTCATTTATGTTCAGTAAACTCTAACAATTTATTATAGCTAAATACTCGTTCCAAAAACGCCTGGTTATTGTCCAAAAATTTTTCGAAAATGGTTGTTCATTTGTGAACACTTTTCGCGCACTTCGCGGAAACTTTGGTCTAAATAATCGCCCTTCTGTGCTTGCTATTTGTCGAATCGTTGAGAAATTTGAAAGTAATTTATTTTACTCTCTATAATGTAAAAACTCCAGTAAGACGCCGAACTGCCAGAACTGCTGAGAATGTTGCTGCTGTAAGAGATAGTGTTGCAGAAGATCTAAATATATCAATTTTTCGTCGTGCTCAAGAGTTTGGACTTAAAAAAACAACTTGGCGAATTTTGAAAAAGATTTAAATTTACACCCGTATAAAATTGCTTTGACTCCAGAACTTAAGTCACTGGATCATCGTCGGCGCCGCCAATTTGCTGCTTGGAGTTTAGAATGACTTGAACGGGATCACAAATTTGCCGAAAAAATGATCTTTTCAGATGAAGCTTTTGGTTAAGTGGATGAGCAAAAGTGCCGTTTCTGGTGTGAAAACAATCCACAATAGATTCACGGCTTTGCATCCCCTAAGGGCAACTGTGTGGTGTGGTTTATGGCATGGTAGTATCGTTGGACCATTTTTTATTTTTTCCAAAATGAGGTTGGAGATTCCGTTACAGTGAATGGTGAACGATATCGACAGATGTTGACAATTTTTTGTATGGTCAAATTTGAATGCGCTTGATTTAGATAATATGTGGTTCCAGCAGGAGGGCGCTGTGCACTGTGGCGCTCATGAAATTGTCGCCATACTGCAAGAAAAGTTTGGTGAAAGGATAATTTCAAAAAATGCAACTGTTGCCTGGCCACCAAAAAGTTGTAATTTGACTCCTTTAGATTACTTTTTGTGAAGTTATTCAAAATCTAAGGTTTATGCAAACAGACCACAAACCCTTGATGCTTTGAGATTGAACATTGAACGCTGCATTCGTCGAATTCACTCGTGTACACGAAGTCGAGGTGGACATTTAAACAACGTGCTATTCAAAACGTAAATGTTATCGATTGTACTTTAAGATAATATAAAAAGTTTGGTTATATCTGAAATCATTTCAATTTTATTTAATTTTAAAATCATAGCGATCTTATTGGAAAACCCTGTATTATTTTAAAAAATCCACTCTTAACTTCGGTGCGGGAGTGTGAATGCTTTGCCATCTCTCGGGATGCGTCACATCAGTCTAATTATTATTCAATGTGTAGGCTTTTAACGCATTAGTATAAAGGCGAAATTACATTATGCGAGGATGATGCTCGAGGCAACACTCAGTTTTTAGTCCGCACTCTGCTGCCTCGCGCAGTATAAACTGGCTCCTCTATGAACCAGAATCAGTCAATTTGATTAAAAAATTTAGAAACTAATGCTTCGCATCTTTCCTTATTGATTCGCGCATCAGATTTGCGGGCGATTCGGTATCATGATTCGTGCAATGTAATTCCGCCTTAACAGTTTACCGCGTTAATAAATTTTTTCATTTCTCGAAATTTTGATTGGAAAGCTGCCCAACTTTACTTCATAATTTTGACCACTCAATTTTTATTTCTCTATATTAGTACCTACATCTAGTTAGTAAAAAGTACACAGGTCATATAAATTTTATTTTTGTTTTATTCATTTAATTTACATTTCAAAGTAAAAAATCAACGTACCTAATTCTTCTAAATTATAACAGTTGTCACACTGTTAATCAAAGTACAGTTCTGTAACTGTTTAAGTCGTGCAATTTAATAGAAATCACTAAGAAAATAGCCAAATAATTACAAGGTTTTTACCACCTGTTAGCAATGCCTAATATAATGATATTACGACTCCATTTTTAAACTCAGAGTCGTTAAATTTTAACAGCTGTTTTTTTTTCTAATAATGTACCTAAAAACTTTACAGACTCCTATGAAAATCAAAACTGAAATAGTCATAATACTTAAATACAACTTATTCTAAAATTATGTTAGCTATTTTCTTAGCAATTTATATAACAGAAAATAAAAGTAGTATAGTAAATACACAAAAAATGAGATACACAGCTTATATGGGTACCATTTTTGTAGATAAAACTGAAGCTCGGTATCAAAATAAGTACAGTCAAAGCTCCTTTTTCTCTCTTATTTCATTCGCGTTTTTACTATTTGCGAATTAAAAAAATGCTACCCACTTCCTACATTCACGGCTAAAGATTTTTTTATTCGCGGATCTAATCGGTACATCGGTACATACACATTGATAAAAAGGATTTCAATATGTAGGTATCCAACCGATTATCCTTTGTAAACGCGCCGTCAAATGGACTAATAGCCGAAATTGCGAATGGAATAGGACGAGATGGGTTCGAAATGATAGAATCAAGTGACATTCAAAAGAAGCTCCAGTGATAACGAAACTTGTTACACGTTATAAATACAAGTGGAATTTTAAAATCAAAGAGGTTTGATGAATTCAGTAATAATTTAAATACGGTAGAAGCTCTTTATTCGCGGGGTATATGTTCCGTAATATGCTGCGAATACAGAAATCGTGAATTTGGAATGGTAATTTATATGGGATTATAGGGTATTCATTTCTAGGTGACAAAATAAAAAACAAGTATATAAAAAAATGAATTTAATTGAACTTTTTGACCATATTGTTTAATTATTATCTTTAGGCTTAGGTAATGGTTTAAAGAAGTTTGTAATCTTTTCTTCCTTGGCAGTTTATAAAAGCTCCTTCAATTCAGACTGATTTTCAGCAATTTGACTTCGTTCCATAGGCGGATCTAATCTAGAACTGTCACTCCTCTATCGTTATTTCCGTCATTAAGAAATCCAATTTAAAAAGTTTAAATCTCAAATATTTTTCCGTGTCATGTTCAATAAAAAAGAAACATGGCTGTCACACATCACACTAATGTACCCAAATTGTTGCTATGTATCTCTTATTGATTATTGTTGGATTTTCTTTTTTTTAAATTAAATCTAGAGTTGAGTATCTGAAAAACTTGCTTACGTTACACCACTTAGCCATGTATTTATGTATAAAAATCAACGAATGAGGTAATGTAATGTATTTATTAAATAAAAAATTCGTTTTTGTACCTATTTTAGTAAATAATGACAATAATAAAATTAATTAACAACAAATATCAGTTTTAGGCTGAAAGTCAAAGAATTTATTAAAAGACTGTTATTAAATTTTAAGTACTTCATAAGCGAATTACTATTTAGTGGGAGTTAGGGTTTCCATTCAAAAATGCAACAGAAATGAAATAACTATGAAGTAAATAAAAGTAATTTTAAAATTACTTTAACTGTATGTTAATATCCACGAAGAGTTTCCTTTAAGACGATTTCTGATCATTATCTGTGGGGATCAAGAACTCTTCTATTTAATTTATTACAGACCTAATTTATCTATATTTTATTAGAGGCTCCTTTGTAAAAAATATGTTTGCATTATTATAAAGTTAAGCACATAAAACTGACTCAAAAATATTGGAAACCAACATTTTTAAACAGTAAAAATAAAGATCGTGTTTAATTTTACTGATTAACATTAAAGTGTTTCAAAAAACGAACTTTTTTTTCGAAGAACATTAAAAAAATCACTAAAGTATCCCTAAATAAAGACCCTGGAGCAGGATAGACTGTTAATTTTAATTTTTAAAGGTGGTGATGTTCAATTTTCTATTTCCATGTAAATAACATGGGAAAATGCTTTTTGTAGTTTGGAATTTTATTACTCAGAAACAAATTACTGTTTAGTAACAAACAAGCCAGTTTTTTGTAGGAAATTTAACACTCTACAAAAAAGGTCTGAGTAAAGATTTATGTAAGATCAGCCGTTTCGGAGTTATCAAGCAGCCTCAACCACTGAATTGTTTAAAATAATGGTATTATTTACTAATATATGCGATGAAATCGATTTATACTACTTATATATTATATATTATCAAATTTAGAACAAAAATTTATAAATCTCTAACAAAAGTTTGATGCAAATTTTGTTGTTACAGATTTATACATTTTTGTTCTAAAGTTAATAATGTATGGTATATAAGTAGTATAAATCGATTTCATCGCATATATTAGTAAATAATACCATTATTTTAAACAATTCAGTGGTTGAGGCTTAATAACTCCGAAAAGGCTGATCTTAAGTAACTCATTCTTCAGACCTTTTTTGTAAAGCGTTAAATTTCCTACAAAAGACTGTCTTGTTTGTTACTATACAGTAATTTGTTTCTGAGTAATAAAATTCCAAGCAGCAAAAAGCATTTTTCCCATGGTATTTAAATGGAAATAGAAAATTGAACATCGCCACCTTTATGTATTAAAATTAAGAGTCTATCCTGCGCCAGGGTCTTTATTTAGGGATACTCTAAAGATTTTTCAATGTTCTTTAAAGTTATCTTTATGCTTATTTATTCCTCCATTAAAAAGGCTAATTTAAAAAAAAAAACATTTTTCATACTCAGATTGTCAATTTTTTAGACACCCAGTAAAATCCCACTTTGAAACACTATCAGCATTGTATTTATTTTATACAGCAACTCTTATCCAGAATATTCTATATGAAAATAATTTAAATAATCCCTCTGTGTCAAACTTTATGCCGATCACAAAATCAAATTCAAAGTACCTCTGTAACTTTGACTTTAAGCCTAAAACTAACGTTTTTTTTTTCACTCGACGGTCTCGACTTCAGCACTGCTTTACTAACTTAAACCTAAAACCCAAGTTTATGTACACGTATCGTTTTATATTAATTTTAATATTCTATATACATTGTAAGTAAAATCTACATAATTATTATTTTCATAATATAAAAAAACAAGGTCACATGCTGAGAGTCAGCTAACAAAAAAGTGTTTGTCAAGCTTGAACTCACTCACACTGATATATAAAGGAAGCATTAAAATATCTCGATAATTCTTTTTTTTTTGAGCGTCTAAATAAATAAGTCGATATTTCATTTTTTGTAAAACACCATTCTGGACCAACTGTATAAATACATTTAAATACATCTAGACACACTAGCGACACCTGCAGTGCCTTTTTTGCATTATAACGAGCCTTCGAACGCCGCCATTAGGTCGCTCTGCATGTTCATATCAATTTTGTTTGCCATCTGGAAAGAAATTTTAAAAATGGAGGTATAAAAATCCACTAAAGTAAAGTAAGAAAAGACACAAAAATCCCTAAATAGCAATGGCGGTTCCTCCGTAAGGTTATACATACTAGTTTAGTCCCAACCGCTGTGTTCACCCGTCGTTGTCGTGGTTGGGTCCAGTAGGATCTTTTGGAACACGCGCCAGAGTTGCTGGTTATCGGCAACTTTTTTGGCTAGCGTATGGAACGGGATCCGAAGCTAAGATGAACAGAAGGCTTAACTCAAGATGTTAGCATACCGTGCTGATGAGTGAATGACATCCTGTGCCTTAACCAGGTGTCTCCAACGGTGCCTCTGAGATACAGGGCGACCTCTCAGAGTATCTAGCCTTACTGCGGTAATGCGGGGCTCTGCCTTGGTGGACTATTACTTCCCTAGCTCCAAACAGAAAGCGGACAGAACCGCATTCATAGGAAAAAAAGTGACAAAGGTGCGCTGACCGAAACGGATAAATCCGTTTCGAGAGGTGCCACTCAAAGTCACAAGCAGACAAAGGTGCACCGACCGAAAAGGATGCCTGTCTCACGGGGAAGGGCTAATCCATCCCGAACAAACAGGTGCTTAGAAAGGGATTCCTGAATCCAAATAGAAGGCGGACAGGACCGCCTTTATAGGGAAAAGGGTTCCCTGGCTTTAAACAGAAAGCTGATAGAAGCGTTTTCATAGGGTAAGGCCGAAGATGCGGCCTCAGAAAGAACATCTGGTTCCTGTAACAAGGACTTGGTAGCTACACACGTCACTAGACCGGGAGAGGAGGGCATGACGGATCTAACCGTCTGCTTGTCATACTCTCCAAGAGACAGGGACACCAGAACACATCAGAACATATTGTGCTCGTGTCCGGTAGGGACACGAGTAAGAGGAGATGTAAGAACTCTCTCCCAATCTGGTATCGGATTCATTAGAAGTCTGATCCTATTGGAAGAAATATAAAAAGGTGTGAGCCACAATAGACTGAGCGGTCGCAGTGGAGGGCGTAAAAAGTCCACTCACTATAAACCTACCTACCTACCTACCTACCTACCTACCTACTAGTTTAGTGTATTACAAAATACACTGTTCGGAATAAAAATCCTACCAAATCAAACTTCATACAAATCTCTAAATAGTAATTATTTAATAATTTGGAGGAAAAGAAAAAACTTCTGCGGGTAGTGGGTTCGGAAACTCTAGAGATAGAGGAACGAACAAAGCGGAAAGTTCGGGGCCTGTCAAGTTTGACTGTAAAAGAATGCATAAAAGTGACACTACGTGTTGCTCAGTTGGGAGCGGCCAGAGGAGAAATTATACTGGCCTACTCTTCGGAGCAGAAGTCGTGAGAAGACCTATAAAAGAGCGACAAATCCCCCCCTACGTCGGTGGACAAGAGAAGGAAGCTTCTCTGTAAGTGTGGGATCATTAATAAAACAAACAGTTTCTTCTTAAGGTTATACTGTTTTAGTGTATTACATATTACACTCAATAAAAATCCTTTCTCTTAAACTAATACGTTATATCGATAATTTGTACTTATGTAACCCTTACACTGATTTATACATTCTCATTAAATCTTCAAAACAACAACATATTTTGGCCTTTTCCAGGGGCGACTGTTTATTGACTCTCCAAAGACAAGTTTAAAGACATTTTTAATGTTTAATGGAAACGAACAACCAACTATTTCCATAGGTCATATTGGAAATATGCAAAAAACATACGAGAACATGCATAAATTACTTTAAAGCATTTAATATCACGACTGTGCCGGAGTAGAAGTTGTTGTACCACTTCCAGGACTGCAGAACCAGAATAAAAGAGAAGAAATTAAATACAAGCGAAAAAAAACACAACGAACCAGTTTCTTTGATAGTCTTATACTTTTTTCTATACAAAATGAAATTTTGTAGAAAACGTTATTTAGATTTTTTAAATCTATGAAAATTTACTAGATTGCTAATGACTTGGGTTTTTCATATTTTATATTCTTCTTCCCTTTCCTTAAAAATTGCTAATATAAATTTTGTGTCTAATTTAATAAGATAGAACTTAAGTAAGAATGGAATGCTCGTAGGCAAGTACAAAATATTCTTTTTATAGTTTATTTTGATTTCTGGGAATATCAACTTTCTATTTCTATTTCTATTTCTTTCCACAGTAGTGGAAAGAAATAGGCAAGTTTCACACAATGAAATCAAGGACCTAAAACTAATATTTTTAACGAAATTTTATGTATATATCACAGTCTTGTAGTGAAATTGTTTAAAATATTCTTTTACGAACATCATATATACACCTCAATGAAGGACCGCCATTGCTTAATAGCATCTAGAATGCAATAATAAATCAAAATATAAACTTACTACTTCTCTTCGCCTTCTCTCTTGCTCCTGCAGCCTCTGCCTTTCCCTATCCGATATCCGATGATCTGACCCAGAACTAAGAGATCCGGGCGAAGTGCTGCCCTCTCCAGGTGAAGACCGCAACTCCTCAACTCGTGGTGCAGGTATTGGTTGCTCTCTTTCCGCTACCGCTTTTCTATAGAAATAAAAATGATTTAGAATATTAAGCTTAAAGATATTTTATATAATTAATTATAAAAGTCTGAGCCATAAATTTTAACCTACCTAGCCTTTTCTAATGCATCTTGTTCCTCCATCTCTCTTCTTCTTTCCATTTCTTGCCTCATCCTTTCCCTCTCCGCCTGTTCTTTCTGCTGTCTTTTCAACTCCAACGTTTCTAGTCTTTGTTTTTCTCTGTCGGCTTTTTCTTTTGCTTTGTTCTGGAAGGCTTTAAAACTATCCATGACCTAGAACAACAAAAAATTTCACCTCATGAAAATGAAACAGTCCTAAGTAACAATTTTGTAGGAGATCTTTAAACATTTTAGAAGAGCAATTAAGAGAATTTCAAAAAGTTGTTTACCAACCTGCTGCTTACTACTTGCTCCAGAAGCGTTATTTTGAGGTGAACCCGCTTTAGCTAAACTACTCCATGAACTAGCATTTTTAACATCGGGCTTGATTTTAAATCCGGTTCCCACATTTCCGAAGGGAGCTACTGGTTTTTGATCGCCCATCCCGGTAACAGGGGGCTTCCTGTCAGTCATTCCAAACGTTTCAGGTAACTCTGGCTTGAGAGCCATCCCCTCTTTCTTGATTTGCGCGTTATTTACATGTGTCGGCAATGGATCGAACATTGAAGGGATAGATAGCTCCATAGGCAGCCCCATGGACGACATACCATTGTTATTGGTGTTCATTGTCGGCTCAAACTCGTGTTTTAAGCTGTAGCCGTTATTTTGGGCGTGAATTGAAGGGTGTTGTGAATGAGGATGACCCTAGAAAATTGAAATGCACTTGTTACAAATTACGCCATCAATTTAATAGCAGTTTTATAAGAATAACTTATAACGGTAGAACAGTCCGACACCCCACAGTAGTGGAAAGAAATAGGCAAGTTTCACACAATGAAATCAAGGACCTAAAACTAATATTTTTAACGAAATTTTATGTATATATCACAGTCTTGTAGTGAAATCGTTTTTTAAGGAGATCCTAGTCGTTTCATGAGGCATCGGCATATGGTAAAATAATCAAGCTACACAATCTGACGCTGTTTCGGCATATTGTGTCGTAACATAATATGACTAAATACGAGGTAGGTTTGAAAAATCCGTGAAAAAATAAAAACGACTTACTTGTTTGGGGTAAACCTTTTTTATTTTTCTACATAGTCTCCTTTTAGGCTTATACACTTCGCCCAACGATGTTCCAGTTTGTTGATCCCTTCCAAATAATAGGATTTGTCCAAGTCTACAAAATATCGATCAGTGTCTGCAATCACTTCCTTGAATAGAATCTTTGTCCCGCCAGCCATTTCTTCAAATTGGGAAACAAATAGTAGTCCGAGGGAGCCAAGTCTGGAGAATAGGGGGGATGTGAAACGAGTTGGAATCCTATTTCCATTAAGTTCACGACCACAACTGCTGAGGTGTGTGCTGGTGCGTTGTCGTGATGGAAAAGGACTTTCTTGTGAGCCAATCTTGGGCGTTTTTCTTGCAGCTCGGTTTTCAAACGGACCAATAATGATGAATAATATGCACCTTGTACCCTTTTCCAGATAGTCGATGAGAATTATCCCCTGCGAGTCCCAAAAGACAGTTGCCATAACCTTTCCGGCCGAAGGAACGGTCTTCGCTTTTTTTGGTGCAGATTCCCCCTAAGTAACCCATTGTTTATATTGTTGTTTGGTCTCAGGAGTATAATAATGAATCCATGTTTCATCCACAGTGACGAAAGACGCATAAAGTCCTCCGGATTCTTCTGGAACAGCCGCAAACCATCCTTGCAACACTTCACACGATTCCGTTTTTGGTCAAGCGTGAGCAATCGTGGCACCCATCTTGCGGATAGCTTTCTCATGTCCGAATGTTCATGTAAAATATTATGTACCCGTTCAGTCGAGATGCCCACAGCACTAGCAATCTCACGTACCTTAACTCTTCTATCATCCATCACCATATCATGGATTTGATCAATGATTTCTGGAGTCGTGACCTCCAAAGGCCGTCCAGAACGTTCAGCATCACTTGTGCTCATATGACCAGTCCGAAAATTTTGAAACCACCTGTAAACTGTTGTAATCGAAGGTGCAGAGTCACCATAATGTTTATCAATTTTCTCTTTAGTCTCCTGAGGCGTTTTACCTTTCATAAATTAATGTTTAATCACCACACGAAATTCTTTTTCGTCCATTTCTTAAAAATCACTCGACTTACTTGATTCACACGAATACCAAACACAAAGAAATAGACCAATATGGCTGACACTTGGTGTGCGTTCATTCACAGATGCTACTAACTAAACATGACCTCAATACGCGCCGGTGGAGCCATCTCTCGGTCTTTGCACGGACTTTTCAAATCATCCTCGTATAAGGATTGGCATTTCGTGAAGAAGTGGGTTAGTTCTAGTTAGTCCTGTATTTATTAATAATTAAAAAAGAAATTAAAGTACAAAAGTACAACTTTAGATTATGTAGCTTGATTATTTTAAACCATATGCCGCGCTTTACAAAGTGACTAGGATCTTCATAAAATGACGGATTTCACTATAAGACTACGACATATAAAATAAAAAGTGTTTTTTTCCAATATTTTTTTCGTTAATTAATAATAGTATGTTCACGTGACTTAAAACACTTTCTAATTGGTTAACGTCATCGTCCCTGCTTGTGTTGCCAATTATATTAGTACAAATATTTAACACTAGAATGATTAATTAAACAATTACTGATACAAAAAAGGCTTCTAGTTCAAAATTAAGTGAAAAATATCTTAAAAAGAAAAAAATAGCAGCAAGAACCCATATTATTGCTACACGTTTCTTCTTTCATGCAAACTTTAAATCATGCAAAAATATGCATTTTTACGTAAATTATTTAAAAATAAGTCCGTTCGTTTGGAAGTGTAAGTAGCTTAAAGCACCTTTCGAGATACGGGGCAGGTGCAAAAATACTCGGCGCATTTATGGCCGATTATTGCAAAAACTATCAAATTTTTGACAAAGGTGATGGGAATCATTTTTGCAGTTAATAAACTGCTTTTTATTTTCGTCCAAACACGAATTGCGTAAGTATCATATTTAGGGAGATATCGACCAAATTAGTTGAAAAAAACGGATTTCCGGGCTCTTGAGGGCCATTTTCAGGCCCCTGCGGACATTTTTTTATATATGATATTTTCAGAGGTTATTTAATACATTAATACCTGTCAACTAAAAACAAAATTATGACGGCTCAACCTGATCTTCAGATTCACACCTTCATTTACTGTACTATATCTCTTTCCCAAGTAAAGTACACAAAATACTTTTGGGTGGTACTGCAAAAATTTAGAAAAAGTGAAACTTGTCTATTCTGTACCTCATTTGGAGGATTTAGGATTATCGGACTACCTCTACTAATAATAATACAAACATTTTGTTAGCAACAAAACATCAAGACAAATTCAACACAAAAAAATTAGTAAAGAAGCGTCAACATACCAACCCTACCTGATGCATCAGGCTTTGCATGTCTTGGTCCATGTGTAAATTGTGGTGTTGGGGCCCGCCTAAAGGATTAGGAGGCATACCGACCAGACTGCTTACGCCCATGGGCGGTTTTATGTCTAAATTGCTGCTTAGTGGGTTGGGTGTGATTGCGACATGATGCTGTGGCATATTGGATGCCATCATATTAATGGGTGGTATAGGTGGTTTGCTCTAAAATAATGTTACGTTTTTTAAGCTACATTAGAGTTATTAATAATACTAGTTTCATATGAACATCATAATGAAACACGTGTAACGTTATTTAGTTACACAAGTGTTATTAACAAAGTTCGTTTGAAACGTCTTTCATTTAAAATTAAATCTACGACGGTGTGAATTGATTTCATTAGCATATACAGAAAGGGCCAAAATTAAAGCAACTTTTGAAAATGGCTCAAAAAAATTAAGCTAAGAACTTTTCTTTATTTACATTAGTAAAGTATTCTCAGTACAAAATCCATACTCTATTACAAATAAAGCTCCATTTAGGCTGCGCAAAAAAGTATAATAAAATAAAACATTTTTTTACAAAAATATAGCAACTCTACAAAATAAATGAAAAAAGTTCTTTTTTAGCAATTTTTTTTTTAAATATCTTGCTATTAATAATATTTAGTGTAGTATCCCTTTTCCCTGATAACCTCGTCGCATCTTTTTGAAAAAGAAAGTAACAAATTGTTTATACTTCTCATCAATCGAGTTCCAAGCTTCTAGAACGACATCAAAGAGCTGGTTAAAATTGGAGTAATTTTTTAAAACAGATTTTAAAATCTATATAGTTCCACAAATTTTCTATGGGGAATAAGTCTAGTCTAGAAGAGTGTTTTGGGTCATTGTCGTGCTGGAATATAGAACCTAAAGGCATCTTTTAATCCATATACAAAATCAATTGGAATTGTAAAATATCTTTATATACAAATCTGTCCATAATTCCATTAATTTTGTATAAAGTGGACCCATATCATTACCGGAAAAACAGTCCCATACTTGTATGGAACAACCACTATGTTTTACAGTAGGCGAAATATATTTTTATTAAGTCTTTTACCTACAGGGCATCTAACGTAGCAAATGCCATCACTTTTAAACAAATTAAATTTCGATTCGTCACTGAAGACTAAATGTATCATAATTGCACCGTCATAGATTAAAAAAATAGTAACATTTTGCTACAGAAGGGACGTGTATATAGTTATAATGTAATCGAAAAGGAATATACAGGATTATAAGGATACGGATTTGGGGTTTACAGGTACACACATGCGAAAAAAAAATTCCCACAAAACAAAACCATATTCCTACCTGATTCATAGTCGTCACAGCCAACATAGTATCCATCGGTTCGTTCTTAATCATCTCGTGCTCCAAATTTGCCAGACTTTGTTCTATCGGATCTGTATATTGCGCTGCCCCGGTCGTTAAGGGCGAGACAACGTTAGCTTTCGGCTTATCAGGAGAGGGAGCCAAGCCCTGACCGGTTACTCCCACTTTGGCACCGCCCCCGGCGCTGTTGGGCGGCTGCGCGGGGATAGGCGATGGTATCGTTGGGGGTTTGTCACTCGTAGATTGTTTTCGTACGGTAGGAGGTGCGACCGGCGCAGCAGCTGGGCTTGGTTTTATCGAGGGGACAGGTCCGTTACTAGGCACGCCCGCAGTGGGCGGTTGTGTCGTAGGCGGGGCGGAAATTGCCATGGGTGTGGTTGAGATAGTGATGGGCGCAACGGTTAGCGCTGTAGAGACAGACGATTGTTTTTGTTGTTGCGCTGGTGTAGCGGCGGGAGGCTGTGTAGAAATAGTATTTGTGTACAGTGACTTTGTTGCATACATTTTTTATATATAAAATATGTTACCGGAAATATATTAGATAGTCATGGCGAATTTATTGTGAAAAAATTATATTTTGACTTTTTTGCCAGATAAGACCACTTTGGCGCAAGTCGTAAGGTACAGACTGGTACAAGAACAGAAATACATAATAAACGTTCAGATAAGTTTAAAAAACGCTAATGCAGGATATCCACAAAAGATCTTAGGTCGAAGTGGAAGTAGGGTTATACTGAGCGGAGTGACCCTATTCACTACAATACAATACTTTAACTTAATGCCAAAGTAATTACAATTTATTAACTTACCACCTTTCTTATTTTTTGACAAGAATGGTCATACTTAGTCAGTAAAACTAAAAAAACTAAAATTTTAAAATCAAAATATAAATAATATTAATAATTATTTAAATAAGTGTAAAATGATGACAGATTTACCATCGAAACGTAAATAAATTTTCATTGTCTATTAGAGTTTTCTAAAGGTATTTTTAATGTTGTTCTGCAAGTTTATTGAGGTAAATGGCCTGTATATGTACTATTCTATACCCAACAACATACCCCAAAGTGGGTGCAAAAATTGTCTTTAAAATCTTTTTATGTAGGAATTTGTGTACTCTAATATAATTAACCTTAATACTTGATACTAACCACTGCAGTTGGTACAGCACTGTTATGATTCACTGATGGATTAGGAGATTTTTTGGCGGTCGGGGTTTTCTTTTTAGCCTGTTTTCCACTCGTTGGACCTAAAAAACCCATCACTAAGTACAACTTCCTTTTATTTGGACCAACTATGTCGCCTTGAGTGCATAACGTTTGAGTAATATGACAGCTGAACCTCTTACCAAATTACTGTCAAACTTTATAATCTAATCGTCTTCACTATGGCTATTACAGGAATATCACTCATCCAAGAAATAACTTTGGTTCACTGCTTCAATCAACATTTTGTTATTGACTGTTTTAACTTATTTTATTAAAAACGATCTGGGCAGTCGTTTTTAATAAATCGAGGAGATATGCCACATCGGTGGCATTTCTCCATTGTCATGTGTTCATTTAATGCCAAGAGTTACAATTTCGCTCAGGCGGACACTCTAGTGAATACAGGGGGTAGCGATAAGGGATGAAAGTGGCTTATTTTTTCAGGTATAGGTTGTCATCAGTCATATGCTTCAAATTGTGTCAGGTGAGTAGGTATTGACATATAACTAAACAAAATCCTAAAAGATGATCATCTATGTCAATACAAAGGGGATGGCGGACAGGGATAAAGGTGGTGAAAATTTGGGTGAAAGGCCGACATCGGTGATATGTCCGCCTTTTAAACCACTTATGATTGATCCCCTAAGGAGTCTGGATCCCAAGGTGCGGACAGCTCGGTGGATACATAAAGCCCTAAAATCGGGGTCAAATAGACAACTTACCGGTGCTTTTTTCATGCACGGGTTCTCGTACCTCGATAGCTATTGGATCAACTTTGACTTATAAGGTCTCATTTTGTTTGTTTTTAAATTCTAGTGTCTAATTTATAAATAACGTATTGATCGATGAAAATCAAGGTTTAAACAAATTTTTTGATTTTTACTTTCATTTTTTAAATTAACAGATGCGCTTGCCCTACAAATCACTGCCTTAATTTTTTTACTTTAATATTATTTTTTTCTTCTTGAATGATAATAAAGAATCTTTATTTATTTATAAGATATATCGAAACTCGATTTAATTTTTCCTCAATATTGAATATTTTCAAATTAAAACAAAATTTATTTGTGGATATATTGGCTAAAAGTCAAGTTTAGAGCAAAATTGTGTGTTTTTTTTATTTATCTAATTCTTACAAGTGTATCAAGCTTTACCTTTTTATTTTTTTAATGGAAATGATTTACAGTAGTGGTAATAATGACATATTTTAAAAATCCATGAAAATTCTTATTTCTGTACACTATTACTTTTATTTACAAATTTTACTTGTGCTTTTAATTGTGTTTTAAAATTAATTTTTACCAATTTTTCGATGCATTATTTATGGGTTAAGCACTAAAATTTAAAGACAAATAAAGTAAGTCTTTATAAGTAAAAATTGTCTGCCCCCTTTGGATTTTGACTCCTTAGGGGTTCAGTAATAAGTGGTTAAAAGGCGGACATATCACTGATTAAGAACCTTTACTACTGTCCATCATCCCATTTGTATCCATCTACACGTCCGCGTTTTGAGATTTTTTTGGTTATGTCAATAGCTACCAACCTGACACATGTTCAAGCATATCAGTGATGAAGGCCTATACTTGAAAAAATAAGCCATTCTTTTCCCTTCTAGGTACCTCCTGCATCCACTAGAATATTACACATTACAATGGAAAATGCCCGAATCACTGCTGGCAGCCGAAATTTCGGCTCTCTCACTGCTAATATTAGCCGCTTATCGTCAATTTTAGTTTGACACGGTCGTGTCTTAGGTCTTACCGCAATAGAATAAGGATATTAACAAAACCACTACTTATAATAAATTTAATAATAAATTTTATTTATATTAGACAATAGTAGGCTAACACTCTTACTGTTGTATCGAATAATTATATATTACAAACTTGTCTTCAGCTTAAAAACTTAAAATTTCAGCAGCAAAGACACTACATCTAACAGGCAAGAGATTAGACACTAAAAACTCGTAAATTTCTTAATAATATAAGTGTCCCAATTTAAGGAAAGTATGTACAAACAGCTTTTTATTTACAAGACCCATGCCCAGGAAAAAGCAAAAAACTCAAAAAAAAAAATTAAATGACAATAGAAATATATTTATATTAAAATTCTCGAGAAAAATTACATTAAAAAAATTGTATAAAAAAATGAAAGATAATTAAATACATAGTGCGAATAGTGATAACTATAAAAACTGAATATGTGAGAATTTAGTATGTATAACCATACTGCTTACTGAAAAGTTCTAATGTACGTACCTAAAGTATAAATTAAGAATACATTGTATTATCAAAGTCCATAAGATAAATTAGAAACTATATATTTTCTTGCGCACAAAGATGTTTGTGGCTTACATAAAAAAAACTTATGCAAGGGAATTTTTCTACATAACACATATCTATCCATTTATAACTGATTCACAGAAATACCTTTTGATGATATGAGAAACATAACTGATGTCAAAAACTTCGACGGCTTTTATTTTTTTTTACAACAAAAACCTACCTTAGCTTAAAACGGGGTTTGAAATAATCGTTAGGTGTTGCCTGAGTGCAAACAATGTGAATGGAGGCCAGCTTAGTGACCAATTTTTTAATAACCAAGTTTTTTTTGTGAAAATTACAAACCATACAGTTACCACTACCAAAATTTCTAGTTTTTTTACGATAATTGAAATAGTTGGTATTTTAGTTCGATGTTAAAAAGTGAAGTAAACATTAACCTTTGTAAGAAAAAAAAATACAATATACGTATATATAGCGGACCGTACATACAAACGCTTCATGAATTAGTATTCCGAATATAAATAAAATATTTTTACAGCATTCTTTATGTAAGAAATCAATCAGATCGTTTAAATTAACGATAGCTTGGTCTCTGTACAAAATTAGAGTGAATTGTGTAATGTTATTATTATACACGAGAAAGGAACTTCCTAAACATATGTTAATTATGTTGTGATTCACAAACCTGACTTGGTGGTGCAGTTTTCTTTTAGATTAGTCAAATATTGAAAGTTGAAAATTAGTACAAAAATAATTAACACAGGAGTTATTTTAATGTAATGTAAACAAGGAAGTTTGAAGGTTTATGGAAGGCTAATGCTGTAGAACAAAATTGTTCATGCGTGCAGGGCAGCGTGGATACGAGAATAGGCCCTGCGAAGTTTGCTTAATGAAAAGTAGGTCAGGTTCGAACCATAATTCTTTGTTACCATGTATAAAGTTGACATCATCAAATGTCAAATTTAAACTAACTATACTTTCACTGTTTTTTTAAATATTTTTTGCACAACACTGTTGGTTGGAAACATGTAATTCGCTTGGAAGGGTTGATGAGACGACGACGGTACAGCGCAGGTAAGGTTTCATACTCGCTGCACCGTCGCACACGAAAATGGGACTCCGGCTCTGTTCAAAGTATAATGGGTTGCCTACCTACACACTGATTTATCATTGTGTAGATAAGCAACACATAAAAAATTTCATGGAATTTTGTTATTGCGCAGAATATATTTTTATAGTGGGCCGAACATTTTTTGGTCGAATAGGCCATATTATTGGGCTTCCATTAACCTTCAAACTTCCTTGAATGCAAATGACTGAACTTAATTATGAAGTTGGCTTTTAGACGATGTCACTTTTTAAAGTCAAGGTTTAATACTTTTATAACAGTCAGTATTAAAAATAAAAGATATTACAAATTTTAGATAAGATTACTGTTGGAAGTTTTAAATGATTTTTTTAGATGTAGACTTCAAAATTATTTAGTCTTGTATCATTTTAGTCTCTGGTACTAGACTGTGTTTAAGACTATAACTAAAAAATAAATTTATTACGTTAAAACACGATATACCACAATGACTTAGTTTGGTAATATTAAAGACTTCACTAAATAGAGGTATTAAGCGTTATTGCTGAAACCTGTTATCATACAGAAGCTGTATGATAACAGCTGGGTCTGGAGACCTAAATGGGTGATAGTAGTTATTTGTTTAACTTTAAACGCTGTGACACTATGTGTTTATCTAAACTGAACCGTAAAATGCAATAAATAAAGTTTTGGCACCGGAAAATGGGTTAAACGATTAAAGAGAGCTTAAAAATTAGGCATATACAACCCATTGTTGGCTGTCCCAAAGATAAAAAATAGTGATCTCCTCTTTTAATATTTAATAGCAACTACACCAAATCGAAAATCTTACTATGGTCATGTGACTATACAATTATTAAGGTCTTGATAAGTTTTTGGTAACAATAACTTTAATATATGAATTTTCAATAAAGTACACAGGTATTCGACAAATACTTAACAAGACACTTGGAATCTGAAACACCGAAATAAAATACCAACTTTAATGCATACCATGACATATTACATCAAATAGTTAAAAAGTTAGAGCCGCCACACACATTGTCTGCATTTTAAATGTAG
Organism: Listronotus oregonensis; assembly: GCA_019359885.1. Classification (NCBI taxonomy): domain Eukaryota; kingdom Metazoa; phylum Arthropoda; class Insecta; order Coleoptera; family Curculionidae; genus Listronotus; species Listronotus oregonensis. Next base: position 65,817 of record JAHBCN010001076.1, read on the forward strand.
CGTTTGCCTTTGAAATTCAATTACTTAACTAACGACAAGTGTACTTATCGACAGTAAATTAGCTTAACGGAAACGAAAAATAGTTGCGGTAAGACCTGTATGGCTGGTACATGCTGCTTCACCATCACTCGTATGCACTCAAGGCTGGTCCAGGGTGATATTATACAATAAGTTTACGGAGAAGTAGAGTTCTTTCCAACAAATAACGTTATTCAAACATTAAACTTAATTTTATGAAACACTTTTTTTGGTGGGCGAGTACTAATTAAAAAATTACATTAAAATTAAAATTATTGTTCGGGTTATTTGTTTGAAAGGCCATATATAAATATGACTAATGTGTCGTCTTAACAGCTTTTTTTCTGCTACTGCAATTTCCTGCATGCATCAAGTACACTGCTTTAGTTATAATAAATGTACTTTAATCATATAGTTATTTGTGTTGCCAAGAATCTCTTTCTTATTAAGTGGAGAGTAATACACCCATCATTCGCGAAATAACTGTAACCAATCTCTAGATACAAGAGTGTTTCGGGAAACTTAATGATAATAAAACCCTTTTAATAATAAAGTTGCCAATAATTCAAAAATCGTTGGCTGAATCTTGGTGTTCCCTAATTAAAACACCAAAAATTTGATATTGTATACCAAATAATACGAATTAAGTATTAGTTAATACTGAGCTATGCAGGCCGTTTTTTTTTAATAGTGCATGTTAACAAAGTTAAATGAAAACTGTTTTCTATCACTTCTTTTTAAAAAAAAATGTGATTGCAGTGTCATAAAATTTTACTTTATTTTTAAACCGAATGTCTTTAAATTACGACGGTATACAATTATGTATTATAAGGGTAAAAATAGGAACTTTGCGTATTTTTGTGATAATATCATTGTATATTTTTAAAGAACTCTAAGCAAAGTGGAATTTATTAAATATGTGTTATTATTTGCCAAGTAAGGGTTTTTATTATTTTTAAACGTGACTAAAATATACTGAGTTTTTTCCTTTTTGTTCCGGCATTTAATACGTTTATATTAGGTCTGTTTGTTATTCAGAAATAGTGTACACTATTTTACGCTTTTACGTAAGCGCTCTTATCGAAGGTCTATTTTGGGAGAAGGTGTGTACAAAAAGTGTAAAATATTTCTGAATATCAAACAGACCTATTGTAAACATCTGAGAACATCTGACCAGATTTCAAAAAGTGCTTTGCAAAGTTTGGTTTTTTCTTTATTTAATGCGTAAAGGGATTTATGTTCATTATACCTAATAATAAAATTTCGTCCTGTACAGCCTATATACAATCTACTGCATTTATCTTAGCTTAACGCCTAAACTCAACATTTTGTAAGTGGTAGGGTTTTTTTAACATTACCACACAAACAATACTATCTAATACATCTGAAGTTATTAAATTAGGATCCAACGAATACAATGTAAAGCTCATGAAGCCTCTCATGAAAAAATTCGCAAAACACCTTTTAGAACCAGATCAATCGTTTTCAATCGTTGCTATTTTGAAAATGCTATATACCCCACGAAAAAGTAATAACTCACATCGTGGAGTCTATACTATTGTCTTTTTATACATACTTGTGCACTCATTTTTATACTTAATATAAACAGATTGTACACCGTACTTTTAAGTCATTCAGATTAAAAATGTAAAAATTCTGCAAAATTGCAATCACAAGTTTTTTTGCCAAAAAACAGTGATAGAAAACAGTAACTTTTTTCATTTAACACGTAAATATTACCTAACGAAACAGAGATCTTTATTATTTTTAAACGCGAAACCCACTTTTACTGACTTTACAATAATTCTTGTGAGAAATATACAATTAAGGCAATAAAACATTTATCAAATACTCTATATCATCTCCAGAAGACAACCAGAAAAATCTTTTTTCAAAAATTATAGATTAGGAATTTTACTAATACCCTTCCTTACACCCCTGGTGGACATAAGTCAATAAATTTTTGTTAAATGTCATAATCATGCTCAAATAAAATAAAAAACTAACATTTTAAAAATTGCGAACAAAAAGAAACGCATTAAAGTTTTTTTTTTATAAATTTCGTGTTAAATAGCCATTTTCAAATTGAGATCCTGCTTTGAATATTGACAACTTTATTATTCCTTTATATAATTATTCTTCACAAATAGGAAATTTGCTGTAGCAAAAAATAAACTTTTAAAACAGTGTTTAACATTTTAATAAACTTTAAAAGCATAACTCGTTATGTTATTTGGGCTCTATGTTGAATTTTTTTGATTACTATTTGTCTTTTACTACTTAAGAAATATCCCTATCATTTGAAATTTACATTTTTATTGGAAAATATTTTCATTATATTATAAACAAAAAAAAGTTCTTTGTACTTTTTTTGTTTTAAAACAAAGCTTAGATTTTTGTTTTTGAAACTTAGAAAGAAAAAAAAATTAAAAAGTATAATAAAAAAAATCATGTAAGTTTAAGCAATTGTGTTTTTTTTTACTGGTACTGTTATAGGCCAAATGCCGTTCTTGGCCAAGTTCCCTATAACATAATTCCCGAAGAGTACTAAAAGACTCCCATTAACTTTTCGTTTTTATAAATACCTACTAAATGGTTGTTTTAGGGTGGCTGCCCTATTATAATAAAACAATGCCTTACTAATTTAGAAGGTGCCATAAGGTATTCACTTTATAAAAGAGCTGTTAGGGATTAACTTTGTTATTAGTTATAAGAATTAACGATTGCATTAATTCTTAAAAGACGTTTAAAACTGATCGTCATACTTAAGTAAATAATACTTTTTTCAAGATAACTTTTAAAATTGTCCCCTTATTTCCCGTTTTTCTTTTGTATTCTACCATAATAATAACTATAACGTTTAAAGCTACTTAATTCAGTATTACTTGGGAAAGACAGTCTTATCATCGTATTTCGCTAACTAAGCCTACAAAGTAATACTTGAAAAAAGCACCATTTACACAAAAACTTTCCCCTGTAACAGCTTGAAAATTTACTTAAAACTTGCGAAAGTGGCAGTTACAAAAATATACACTCCACTAATCTATGGATAAATAAATATTAATACTAAAAATTACTGGTTGTTTTAAAAATTACAAAGAAACTTTGTTCCTCTGGTTTCCAAACCTACGTGCTGATGTTTGTATAATAAGACAAGTACTAAATAAAGTATTATTATACAAGAAGTCTTTAAATTAAAAAATAATCTATAAAACAATTATTTTCAACTTATTTAGGTCAGATATTTTTGAAATACTGACCCGTAAATGAAGCACCTTCATAAAAAAAGAAGCAATATAGTCTATATAATGCTGACGTATTTCTATTAGCACGCGAATATTTGTACACCTAAAGGGTGGACTTATGTACTACGTATTCAATTTGGAAGGAACTTTTAAAAATTTTATTTTTTATCAGCTGTCTGAAGTGTCAATATTGTCCCAGACATCAGCTGTTTACTTATAAACGGAGTTGTCTTGTTATCTCGACACATCAAAAGAAATGTGATAAAGTCTCTTTTGCTGGTTTTGAATTAATACTTGGACAATTATTAATACAAAGAAAGATTTTTAAATCATTTTATTAATAGTAACAAATAAGCCATAAACATTATCTAAGCTTATGATAGTTGGTAAACGTTTTAGATAAAAAAATTCTAGTTTATTTAAATAAAAAAAAAGTTCGCCGGCCAAAATGTATTTACTAAAAAATTAAAAAATGTACAAATTTTAAACGACTTTGCACAAATATAGGCGGCGCTAAGGAAAAAATGTTCAATTTAAGTCAATAAACAGCTAAAACAAAAGGATTATTAGCTGTGTAAAAGTTTTTGAAGAGGTTTGCAGTAAAAATATTATTAAGTAGAATCGGCATCATCGAATTTCTAGGACTGTCAACGTCACAGCACTGAAAAGCGTTTTTGGTAGAATTTAAATTTATTTAATTTAATTAAATTTTTAGTTTTTGGTATTGTATTCATAGGCAGCTTTCTATTAGCATGTTTCGCCGCTACTAATTTAAGAGTCAACAAATTACCAGCCGCAACGTTTCACAGCCAACAGAAAAATGTTAGACTATATAGACTACAGTACATTTTTAAGTTTGAAAGCGCTTCTACTACATAAAATTATTTTTTTGCACATAACAGTTAAAATGGTTGCTAATTTAATACCCACTTATAGCCGATGTATAGTCGAAAGTAAAGTGTATATACAGGGTGTTCGAAAAATGCACGGTCAAATTCCTCATTAAAAAATATAAAAAAAGTTTCTATAGATGACTCCAAAAATGCATAGTTTCTAAGATACATATAAGTTAAAACTTAAAACTCTATTTTAAACTCCATCCCATGTCCAGTGTTTTTACGGGTGAGCTTTATGCTATTTTTTAAGCTCTAGTTTTCATTAGGGAAAACCAACAAAAGGAAAGATTTTTAATTATTACTGACTCTCTAGTGCACTTAATAGCTTCCAGAAAATCTACAGTAAAAACTCAATAATAAACATAATTAAAAAAACTACTTCATGACCTCGCAGTTGCTGGAAAAGAAGTTAAATTTATATGGGTTCCTTCACATATGGTATTGTTGGAAATGAGAAAGCAGACAGAGCAGCCCGTTGTGCGGTCCAAATTCCAGAGGCAAAGGTTGTGCATTGACTGACAGTAACTGACGCTAAACAATTTATTAAAAACCGCATTACTAGTGCGTGGTAATTAAAGTGGAACCATTCGGCTACTAAACTTCGCAAAATAAAAGACACAGTGCTACCCTGGCCTAATATCCCAGTGCGACGAAAAGAACAATTGCTTATCTCTCGCTTAAGAATAGGACATACCAAATTAACCCACAGTTATCTTATAACGCGATCAGACCAACCCCAATGCAAACAGTGCAAAACTCCTTTAAGTATAGCACATCTACTTATAGACTGCCCTCGCTATAGTGCGGAAAGACAAGCATGTCAGATTCCCCTGGACATTGTAAAAACACTTGGAAAAGACTGACTATAACGCCATCATAAGATTCCTAACTACCACTGATCTAATTAATGAACTTTAATTAAGAATTTTAATGAATTAAGTTGCTAAATGTATTTTCAAAACCTAGAATGTCTAATAATGTTTGGATTAATTTAATGTATATGCGCTAATAACCCTAAGAAGTTGACGCGCTAATTAAATAAATAAATAAATAAAACTTAAAAAAATATATTTCTTTGTAATTATCTTAAGTACCTTGTAGCCGATTTTCTTGAAATTTTTCAGTGTTATTTCTATTAATAAGGGCCTAATTTAGGCAGAATAAAATCAAAATTATTCTCACAGAAAATAGTGGCGAAAAAATGTACGCCACTGACTTTTTTGCAGTTTGTATTTATTTTTATATTAATATTATATTATATTAATATTTAAAATACAACTTTTTTTCTCTTGAATTTTCGTTAATGTAATAAAAAATTAAAACAATTTAAAAAAAATTCTTTTTGTTGAATTTTTCACAAATATCCTAGGATGTTTAAAAATGTTTTTGTCTGATAAATGGACATGCAATAAAATGGTTTTTATATTTTATCTCGTAAACGAGAAACAAGATACGACGAAAATTCAGGAGACCAAAAAGTTGTATTATTACTTGCTTAATCTAAAAAAATATATATAAAAATAGTAAAAAACCAGTGGCCTACATTTTTTCACAATTATTTTCGATAAGGTGTCCCTTGAGACGACACTGGACTTATAATTTGAATTTAATTAGGCCTAAATTAGGTCCTTATAATGAGAAATACCACTGACAAATTTTAAGAAAATCGGCTACCAGGTATTTAAGATTTTTACTCAAAAATCTTTTTTTTTAAGTTTAACTACCTGAATCTTAGAAACTATGCATGTTGGGATATTTATATATTTTTTTAAATATTTTTGGAGAAGGTATCCTTCCTGAAATTTGGCCATGCATCGAACACCCTGTATATTGCACTTAAAATGAAAAGAGAAATCAGGTTTCATTCTCACAATGTTCTTTACCCCTTAAAAACCAGCAATAAAAATCAATTTTTTAAAACAGGAGCTCTAATAAATTTCTAAATTAAACAGAAAAACCGCTCGCTATGTAGCGACATTATATAAATAACTTCGACTTAAAAATGGGTGCAAGATTTCGTCACTGTTTTGCGACTGATTTTAGCAGAAACTATTCTGCACAAAAAAATTGTCTATAAAGTTGCCAACATGGCTTTAAAATCTGTCCCTAGTACAGGCGAAATAAATCTAACACTTATCAAATATAGAAAAAAAATTATTCAATAATAAAAACTGGACGACAAAATAATCACGAGCAATGCAATGGCACTAAATCTCTATACAAATGAATAGTTTATGTCGGATATTTTATATGATTTATATACGTTTTAAAATTATTCAGTATTTACAAGATTTACGACGCGACGAAATGAACTGTTCTGTTGTTTGCTCGACATAAAATTTGTTTATATCAAGTTAAATGATAGTTCCCGTCTATTTGTCGATATTTGATAAAATAACTTGTGACTGGCATCGTAGATCAGCCACAAATATTCTTTAGGTATTTTTTCTGCCAGAGCAATCAGTTAAGGCTACAAGCCGGCCATATCTAAAAAATCGTTTGCGATACAGGTTAAGAAAACATGTATTTTGAAACTGGCAATAAAACCAGAACTATCTAAAAATATTTTTTAAATTTCTTACATTCAATTATTGCGTTTTACATTTATTTTTAGTTCCCTTTTTTATCTTTTGGACTTACGATTTTTACGGTCGTTTCATCAATTTTAAACAAAAGATCTTATCGTGATTTTTTCCTAGGATAAAAATCAATAAAGTTATAAAACTCATACTAAAGCAGTTAGGTTATATGTCAATGATGTCAAGGTATAAATGTACACTCCCCTTGGGGGAATTCTGTAGTTTATGAATCTGAATTTAGATTTTTATTATTTCTTAAGGTATACAAAGATATTATTATTTTTTTTTAATAAAACACCCTGTATATTGTATCTTCATTAAAAAGATTTTTCGAAGGACTTTAAACACAAACAAGCTTAGTGCTGTAGATATAATGAACATTAAAAATTATTTTTTAAATTTGGATGCCCATATTTCTAAAATAAAGATAGAAATATTAAATGTTATATTATTTAAAGCTCTTTGAAAGGTCTTTTTTAATGACGATACATTATAGCGGGAGTTTTAATTTTTTAAAAATTGTATTTTAGTGTCAACCTGGAAAATACGAATGTCAATTGATTTTTGCATTTTTTTAGTCTTAAAATGCATAAAAAATGCTTTCTGTTTTCTGATTTAAATAATTTTAAATTTTTACCAATACCTTAGTTACTAGATTTAAAAAAAAAACTTGTTGGGTATACAATGGGACCACTTCGGTTCTGGTCCCGGGCTATAGAGACTGAGCCTGCTCAGTCCTATTGTACATCAAATAAATCTAATAATATAATATTAATATAAAATTTTTTAAAATCTTTAACGGATTATAAACGATTAAAATCAAAAATAAAATAAAAATATTTGTACGTCCCGTCTTAGGGTGGATTTATACGGACAAAAAACATAAAAGTAGAAATAACATAAAAATAAAAAAAGTTGAATATAGACGTTTATTCAAACAAATCACATAAAATAAAAATAAGAAATAATCTTGAAGATGCCCAACTTTTAACTTATTTTATTTTTATGTGAAATAAGATGACAGCTGTTTTTCTGTGTTTATTTATTTTCAAATGTTATGTCCTTTTTGTCATATAAGATTGCTGTAAACCTTTAAGATAAAGTTTTCATTACTCTTTAGAGTTTACTTATTTTACAACTTTAAACACACAACAAAATCAAGAAATCAAATAAGAATAAAAACTGCGAAACGAATAATTTAAAAGTGACATTGGTTTAAAGGTTTCCGATTGGTTACTCTTATATCTTGTTTTATTTTATTTGACTGTATAAATGGGGTTATTTATATTTCTTATTTTTTTTTTAGTTTTATGTTATTTGTCTGTATAAATCCACCTTTATTTAGCTTCTGGCATGAGATATTTTTTTTTATTACTTAGGCATAAACGCCATTTAAATCCTACAATTTTTGTTTTAAATCCTAATACCAAAAAGGGTATAATGTATAAAAGCTCAAAACATTCATCATGGAATCCAAAAAGAAAAGAAATTAAAAAATGGTTCTTAGAAACTTTCGGTAGGCCTTATCTAGGTTTGTCGAATTCATCATATTTTTTCCCAAAAACTGTAGGGCAAACAATTTTCAATTTAATCCCGCTCTGCACCGTTAACTAAACACCCACGGATATTTGTTCACAGTAAAACATCTGCGATCTTCTATATTCAGTTTACCCAACATACCAGGGCTATTTTCATAGCTAATCGATTTTCACTAAGAGACAAACCAATCAGCTATGCTTAGTTTTTATTATCTTTTCCAACGTATCACTAATACTGGCAAATTTCTGGCCTAACAGTTTTTAACAAATCAGCGAGAGAGGTATATCTCTGCAAACAACAGACAGTCGTAGTTCGAGGGAGGGGGGAGATCGCGTTTCAACAAGAGAGCGTCTTAGCGCGTGACGAGAGGGCTAACCTGCTTCACTGTCACTCGAATCGCTCGAGCTGCTGCTTAGGGACGAAGAGGAGCTGTCGCTGTCAGAGCTGGAGCTCGAGGAAGACATGCGACCTGCGCCCGCTCCTGATGGATCTGCTTTGGCGTCTGAAACAAACAGCAAACGTAAGCAAAATCCCGACATATAAATCAATTTTATAAAATTGTGTGCTTAATTATACAAATTACTAAATTATCTATACTGCCTTATCTAATTTATGAAGTAATTCTGTTAGTATTATCGGGTCGGGTGTCGTTTAGTTCCATTCGATTAAAAAAAAAATAAAAAAAATATTACAGATAAAGAGAAAACATTTTGTTTAGTAGATTTTAATAAGTAAAAGACCAGAATTTGCGACGTTGTCGGATCAAAAAGAAAAAAAAAGGATTTAAATTTAGATTTAAAGCATTATGGATTAAATAAGAATACACAAATTACAAAAAAAAAAATGTTTTTTTAAAAAAGGTAATTACCTGGAAATGAGGTCCACCCTATTTTTGCCTATAAAATATCGGAAAATTAAGATATCAGATTTTTTTTATTTTGTTCGACAGCACATTTATGATAAAGAAAATTTACAATTTAAAGAGGAAAACTAGGTAATAGTAGGTAATAGTTTGGAAGTTGTTATTTGTTAGTTCTGGTTAGTTTTTTCTATAAAAAAAACTTTATTTCTGGTAAATGAAAAAAAACAACCTTCAATAATAACAAATTATTAGAACACATCTGGCAACATTGCTTATTCAAGGCAGGAATCGTAAACAAAACGCCATCGTATCATCTCCTTTTGTAGGTATTCTTTCTCACTTTTTTCATTTTGGTCGGCCATATTACTTTAGTTATTTTATTTTGTGATAACGTGAGTGAAAAACTAATTTTTTTAGATCCTATGTGTTTTATTATGGTGTAACAAATAAGTGTGGCTGTTTAAAAATGGAGTTAAAGTTTACCAAAGCCGCATTATCTAATTTAATAGTTCATAAGTTCATTAAAATTAGTACATTTTTTTGAAACTAACTCTATGTCAGCTAGAAAATAGTTTTGGTCTTTCGCTGGAAAATAAGCCTCTAGAGCTATCTGAATCACTTTACCACAGGTAAATTTTCTTCAGATAGCTCAGATTAAAAAAGAAAAGAAATAAAGGGAATCAATGCCATTTTGTGTTTTTTTTCATAGAATCTAAAAGAATACTTAAGAGAATGATTTGAATTGAAAAAAAAGAGATTCGACCTAAAATTAAAATTTTATTAATGGGATTGTGTTTGAAGGTGTCACATTTTAAACGTTTCAATAAAATGATTTTATATTTATTTTTATTAAAAACTAAAATATTTTAATTATAGGTTTCACTTTTACTGACAATAATAAATGCTAGACTTTGAAGAAATATTGACTTTTTTAGTTTAGTTGACCTTTTTATTGGAGCACCATAAAAAATACACCAGATGGTATTTCAATTTTTTTTAATATAGTGAGAGCCACAGTATACATGCAAATTGTACAGGGTGTCCAGTTTTCGTGTGTTTTCATATACCAGCTCCCTTACTATAAAAGATAGAAAGATGGGGTTTGCGGCTTACTGTCCTATTTTTTTATGAAACTTTCATTGCCGCAAACGAAATTTTCATAGCCCCCTTGGTTTCTGACATACAAGGCGATTTTGAAAATTTGTCATTTTTGACCGTCCCCTGTATCTCGATTATTTGGTAACTTTTCAATAAAGTGAAAATGGATTGTTATAGAGTTTTTTACGTAGAATTTAGTGGCGTAGGTAGTTTTTTTCTAAAAAGTTTTGTTTTTGAGTTACGACCCAAACTTATGTTTTTTAAATGGGACACCCTATATATTATTTTTTTATCTTATTCCCCCTTTCACAGGCTTTTCAAAAATATATAATAGTCCATATTTATTTCTTTTAAAAAAGGAAAATTTTAACATTTTTTGTAAAATTTATCATTTTTCGTATAGAAGGCTATGCCCGCAAATCAAAACAAAATTAACAACGTCATTTTTATTATAACAACTCTATATTAATACATAATAACTAAGCAACATTAAAAGAAAATAACATATTAATTTATTTTTATTTATTTAAATTACAAAAATTGCTCGAATTGGGCTCCGTTGTGTTCCAAACACTTTCGACATACTTTTTCAATTTTTCGCAATCCATTTAATAAAGTAATTGGCCTACCCTGCAAAAGCCTAAACGCTTGATGTGTAGCTTCTGAAGTTGATCAATATTGTGGTATTGTCTCATATATCTGATTTGTCATATACCATCATAAAAAAATCCAACACAGAAAGATCTGGGGATCTTGGGGGCCACCTGACAGGTCCATTCGTACCAATCCATTTATCTGGAAATGTTGTTTCTAAATATTCTCTCACTATTTGAGCATTGTGACTCGGAGCGCCATCTTGCTGGTAATAAATATTATTTAAATCGGCCAAAGGAACATCCTCTAATATTTCCATTAGTGCATCTCGCATTATTTTTAGGTGTCTATTTCCGGTTAGTGTTCCTTCATAGATAAAATACTTAATTTTAGTGCCAAAAATGAAGCATGACACGCTAAATCCAAACCGACCTTGACGTTCTCGAGGAAATTACATATTGGTTCGTTTGGGACCAGTACCTTGAGTTGTTTCGGTTTAGAATACCAGAACTGGTAAAATAAGTCTCGTCTGACCACACCACCTTTCTTTCAAAATTTGCATTTTCCTGCAACATTTGTAGGTACCAATTGCAAAAAACTACCCTACGTTCTGCATCACCGGGATGCAAATGCTGGACAAGATGGTATTTGTATGGTCTAAACTTATGTTTTTTAGTATTAACTGAGTTTTTGATTTTTTAACCCCAACCATATCATATATTTTTCTGCATGATATGGATGGTTGTACCCGACAGAAGCTAAAACATTTATTTCATTTTCTTCCTTGTTTTCCTTGTTGTAAAAATTAGGCCTTAGTTTTTTAAAAGATCCGTGTTCAATGAGATTGGCTTTGATTTTATGAAATATTCTTTTATCAGGTTGATGTCTTTCTGGATACCTACGAAATAATTAGATATGTAACAAAAAGCTAGATAATAATAATGATTAAAACTTTTATATTTATTATGAATATTAATGTTACATATCAATTTTTTTTGTTAATGCTGAATATTAGCAATGTCAAAATCTATTCAAATCATCAGATATGCTCACATTGTAATAAAAAAACATCCTATAATATATCATTGTTGAGAAGGCTACTTCTTAACCTATAGGTATATAATATACTATTAAACCTTACCGATTAAAATAAAGCTCCGAGGCTTATGTTGCGTTGGCGTCTTCATTAGCTTGGATAAAACAAACATACATATCGTGTTTTTCATAATTCTCATATCTATTATTTTGTGCCATGTGGAACAATTTTTCACAAAAATAATAAAGTAAACTCCCACATAACAAAAACCCAAATCAAACAAATAACAGTAATATTTGACAACAATAACAATCCATAATGGCGCATTTACAGAATTTTGTTTTTGTCATGGCTATCCGTGATTGACCATCGGAAAATGATAAATTTTACAAAAAATGTTAAAATTTTCCTTTTTTAAAAGAAGTAAATATGGACTATTATATATTTTTGAAAGGCCTGTGAAAGGGGGAATAAGATAAAAAATAATATATAGGGTGTCCCATTTAAAAAAACATAAGTTTGGGTCGTAACTTAAAAACAAAACTTTTTAGAAAAAAACTACCTACGCCACTGAATTCTACGTAAAAAACTCTATAACAATCCATTTTAACTTTATTGAAAAGTTACCAAATAATCGAGATACAGGGAACCGTCAAAAATGACAAATTTTCAAAATCGCCCTGTATGTCAGAAACTAAGGGGGCTATGAAAATTTCGTTTGCGGCAATGAAAGTTTCATAAAAAAATAGGACAGTAAGCCGCAAACCCCATCTTTCTATCTTTTATAGTAAGGGAGCTGGTATATGAAAACACACGAAAACTGGACACCCTGTACGTACAGGAGGCTCAGGGTTCCGAATTTATTTAGGTAGATAATAAAAAATGATTAGTAGCATTAACTATGAAAAAAATCTCCCTAATAGTGCTTTATTAAAAAAAAACTTACAAGAGTTTACAAAATTAAAAAAAAATATACCCACATTGATAGTAGTTATAGCTCTAGTTCCATCATCTACATTGTTGCATTTATCATATCAATCAATTTCATAATAAATACATTTTGTATCATAGTTATCATATTCTAAAAATAAATAATTACCTTTTTTAGGGGCTTTTTTACTGGGGCCAATCTTGTGATTAACGTCCAATAGCCTGTCTTCAAGTTCCTTTTTTTTCTCTGCTATTTGTTCCTCTTTTGACTTTCCCGGAAGCTTTTTGTCTACAAACAAAAGATATGCATTAAATTTATTATCTACCTGGAACCAATAAAAGCATATTGCAATAGTCTTATCTAGGACAGGCTAATTATTTTAAATTAAAAACTAGGCTCTCTTAAAATACCAAACAAAAAGCCCAATCTGCAACCATCACCTTATTAAAAATTAATACAGTTTTTCCTAACAGTTTATTTCGTTGCATGAAATACACCTGACAGACATACGAGAGGCACTACTTAATATTTTAAATCTTGGCTACACTGAGTTGCCAGGTTCCGTCTGACATTTTCACTAGAAAATTTGTGATTTTTGACCATACTTTCCATTAGGAAATTTTGTTATTTGCGCTCGATGTGTGTTGTTTAGATTCATCTAAAAATCGTGTCTACGAGAAAAAATGGATTAACTCGTGAAAATTTTCGAGCAATAATTTAGAACGACTCTGACGTGAAATATCAAGACAGGGCTGAACTTTTGGCGAATAACAAATTTAATCATGGTCGCCGTTTGCTCCCTACGAAAGTCCTGAAGGTAGTCCAAAATGAGTTGTGTCAAAAACACTGAGGCAACTTTAGGCATGTTCCACCAGAATATAGAAAATATTGCATGATCATTTAGCGGTTAAATAGGTTTGTTAAGAAATATAATGATGGTGCTTCAAAAGACGTGTATAAGATTATAACAGGTGATCATAGCTGCGCCACTGAACAGCAGTCGACTGTATGGGTACTTCAAGATAAACCAAATCCAATTAAGTATGTTCGCGTTCGACCTGGTCATGTGGCAGCAGTGCTGTCAAAGGATTCTAGAATGGTTAATCTTAAATAATACACAACTATTTTTTGCCCGAAGTCTTCAGTGAAATAAGGTAAATAGACAAGTGGCCGGATCATTCTTTATCAAGACAAGGCCTGCTATCATACATCTCGTCTAGCCAACTATCTGAGCACTCAAAAACCTGAATTAATGAATTATCCACCGTAGATTCCTGATTAGGCACGAAATTACTTTCTTTTGTTTCCGAACGTCAGAATAAATTGAGTATTCAACGATTTTTGTCAATAGACGAAGCCGTTTATGCATTCAAAAATCATTTTTTTAATGTCTCAAGCAAAATGGAAAACAATTTTTGACAAGGGGTTCGAACACATTCAAAAGTGTATAGTCATTTTGCATGAAAAGTTACTGTTTTTTATTATTAGTCTCAAAATATAAATAGTGCTTCTCGTATTTTAAGCTGTAAATAAATCGGCTTATCTGTTGTCACATCGCTACCAGCACGCTTTTTGTTCTAGTTTTTTTAATGAAAATTATCTGCCTTTAGTATTTGCTCTAAATGTATTTGCATAAGACTTTATAAGCAACAAAATATTAAGACCCTTGCCTATATTAATACTGTCTCACACAAACATCAACCTACAACAGAGGCTGGTCCTCGGCCAAATAACCTTTTAGCGTCCCTTTTTCCACCATTTTACATATTATAATAATTATTATTTTTTAAATACTCATTGATATTGCCAAAATGGACAATTTATTTTTTCATTACCATTTTTTTTTAAATTATAAATAGGGTATGGCATAAAATTTTGTATTAAATCGACTTTTTTTAGTAATTTCGTTTATAGAGACAAATAACATTAAATAAAAATATGAAATAACCTTAAAGATCACCAACTTTTTACCTTATAGGTCCGTTTGTTATTCAGAAACAGTGTACACTATTTTACACCATTTTTACCTTAGAGCTCTTATCGTAGGTGTATTTTAGGACTAGATGTATAAAAAAAGTGTAAAAAGATGTCACAACTGCTAATACGCTATTAACACATTGAATGCCACACATATGTAAAATTTCTCAGGGGGCCACGCTAAGATTTTATGGTAATATAGCGGCATTCTGTCACATTTATTGAATTTGGGTAAGGCTAGAAAAAGGAGCAAAATGGTTTATACATATTGTAATATGTGTCTACAGCAACCACATATTTGTTTGTCCTGTTTTAATTTAAAACATACATAAAAAAACTAGCATTACGTATTTAGCTTGGCTTTTATCTCCTGTATTTCAATAATTAGTTTTTTTTGGTATAAATAATTTTTTTGTTTTGTGTTTTCATAAATAAAATTTAAACAAAGTAGCATTAGGTATTTGTTTTCATTTATTTCAATAATTAATACAAATTATTTCGTATGAATAAACATGTTTTTCTAATGTTTTGTTTTTTTGAGTAAAATTTAAAAAAATTCATTCCCGAAACCAAGTATAGGTAAAGTTACCCCAGGGGCCACGCTTATAAACGCCGTATTAAGAATCCATTTACTGTCATCTATTTTTGTATGACGTGGCCCTTCAATGCAAACTAGACAGTCATACATATTTGAATGACGTGGCTTGCTCGGAAGTAACGCTGTGATTCATTTATGTATGACATGGCACTTAATGTGTTAAAACTTTCACACATTATACGTACGTCATTCAAAACAGCGTGCCAGACAGAAAGCGCGATAAGTTTTCAACCTTCCTCTCTTGCTCCACGTGCAGAAGAGGGCAGGTGCTCCTTTTCACAAATCAACAGGCAGAGCAAGAGAAAAAGGTCTTAGACTTAGTAGTAGACTTGTCGCGCTTTCTCTCTTACACACTTCTATTGCACTGCCTCTAGTAAGTCTATACTCAAGGCTATGTTTGTTTAGAGGCTTCTGACTGGCTCCTCTTATTTTTTATTTTTATTTTTTTTGTCTGTATAAATGGACTTATTTTTACTTCTCATTTTATTTCTTATGTTATTTTTATTTTTAGAGTATTTGTCTGTATAAATCCACCTTTATTTGAAAACCAACTATTAATCTTCTTTAATTTTTTTTTAGGATTTCGAAAGAACGCTTTTCGGCGCCCCAATGACGTGGGGCCCAGGACCGGCCTTCAATATAATCTGAACTGTAAAAGCACACAATTTTAAGCAGTACTGAAACCTATTCTAGCTCATAATGTAAATGAACTCCTGGACAAAAGATAAGCACGTAATTTTCCATAACCAGTTATGTTAATAAACTGCTGATTTCACTTGAATTTTCTTTATATTATCGGTAGAATAAGTACAAAAAAAAATGTACAACGAATTTTTATGAAATATTGTATGTATGGAAATAAATAAGTTGGAGAAAAAAAGTATATTTCGCTTTACAGTTCACTCTCTAGTAGATGAATCGAATGTATACCGGGTGTCCGGAAAAGACGTGTACAAAATTTTATGATACTCCAGACAAAATTGATTAAACACGAACGGTTAATAACCTGGTTATATCCCTAGTTATCCTTGGTTTTTGATCGGTATATGCTCATAACCTAACTATTGACCGCGTTAAATAGCATTTAAATGAAAAGTGTTAGTTCTCTTCATCTCCACATAACACCTTTAAACAAGTCCGGCAAGGTTTTACGACGTTAGGAGCCAGTTATAAAGTTGGTATTTGTCGGACACCCTGTATAATTAGGAAAGATACACAATAGGGTATTTTCACTCAATTGATATTGATAATGTTGTGTGTAAAAATTAAAAGTAGAAACACAATTAAGCAAAACCTGCTAAATAACACGGAAAAATACAAAGCCCTTACTTTTCTATTTAAGGTTTAATTATCTTTGTAATTTAAATAGCCCGCCACTCCCCTAACCAATCAAATTCAACATGGATGCCAAGTCTGTTTAGGAACTATCGATATCGACAATCGTATCGATTTTAACGAAATGCTAAAATGGAAATGCTTTTTAGACTTTACACTAAAACACAGCCAGACTACCTAAATAGTTTCAATTGGAATAAAACATAAAAACTTACATCAAAATGGTTTTCACAACAATAATAGGCATGTCCTTTGGGCATTTTCTCAATACCTACAGCAGCACACCAGGCTTTTCTCCTATCGTCTTGTTTTGGAAGAGAAAAGAATATTTTTGAAGATCCTAAACTCGGCCGGCTTCTGGTTTCGCAAATAATAACAATACACTTTTTTTCATTTTGAATAAAATAACGGAAATTTACTCGTAAAAAAGGGTTCATATCAAGGAAAGTTTGGCGATAATAATAACCATAGTAATAAATTGGAATATTTGGAAAGAACGCACACTATTTACAAATTAGAAATTATTAATAAATACTAGAGGTTACAGGTTATACAGGTTAACATTGACAATATGACAATTGACAGGAAACGCCAACTTTGTAGATGTTGCGCATATCGATATTTATACAGGCGCAAAACAAAAGCTGACAACAAACAGAAATTCCACCCAAAAGAAAATTTAGGGTGACGTCACGAGCCTACAAAATTCAAACTTAAAATTGATTTTAAGGCGTTTCCGGAGGGCCAAAAAAAACGGGAAAAAATATTTTTGGCCTTTATTTTCATGTGGCTTTTCAAAAGCCAATAAAAAAAAACATGAAAAACGCCTATTATGTAAAAGATTCACCACTTTAATGTCAAAAATTAGGGAAACCACCCCATATAGTAACTAACTTTTTTGACACATTTTCATTTTGACCGGGGTCCAATTGCAAAAAAAAAAAAAAAAAAAAAAATTTAAATTAGCGTATCGAATAACAAAAAGCTGACAACAAAGCAGAAATTCCAAATAGAAAATTTAGGGCCGTGACGTCACGAGCCTACAAAATTCAAACTTAAAATTGATTTTAAGGCGTTTCGGAGGAAAAAAAATAGGAAAAAATATTTTTTTGGCCTTTTATTTTTAATTGGCTTTGCAATAAGAATAAAAAAAATCATGAAAAACGCCTATTATGTAATAAGATTCACCTACTTTAATGTCAAAGATTAGGAACCACCCTATATAGTAACTAACTTTTATGACACATTTTCATTTTGACCAGGAGTCCAATTGCAAAAAAAAGCCTAGAAAGTAATCTTATCCTCTATACCAGGGACCACAGACACCAATAATTTAAATTAGAAATACACCACATTGACCAGGTAGACAAGCATGCAAAATGTAGATGAGGTAAATTAAATAGGCAAATTATTAGCATTGGTTTTTAGTAGAATTTTTATGGCACCTTACTACCCGTTTTTTCTCTACTGCCATATTTAAAATATATATACATATATAATATATAATAAAAAAATAATATATATATATATATATATATATATATATATATATATATATATATATATATATATATATATATATATATATATATATTATATATATATACATATATACATATATACATATAAATGTTAAATTACTAGGTATTATATTTAAATCTCATCTCATTTTATATTTAAAAAGAAGCAAGTTACAGACAAAACACATGATGGACGGGACGTATGGTAACCCTAAACATCCGTACAGTTTGATTTATTAAGAATATTACTATTTTTTTAAAGTTAAAAAATATTATCTACATAAACAGGGTTCATTTACTTTTCTTACACAAGTTTAAAAATAGAATAAACATACTAAAATGAAAATGCGTTTCAATAACCATGTTACCCAAAACATCTACCATGCTTAAAAAAATGTGTAGTTCCAATTACATACGCCTGTTGTAGCACAACACAAAATATGGAGGCAGACGTCACACAATCCTTATAAAAATTGGCTCTCAGCTAAATTCTCTAAAATTTTTAGAGAGGTAGCTTTTAACATGTTGATCAAAAATCTCAATGGACACAACCACCTTAATCCCACCCAAGCCGCCAAAGTGCAACATACTATACATACTTTAAAATTCTTTAAAGCGTTTTCTTTCACAGTCAACCCCTTCCTACACTCTCTTCTTACCTTATCCCAACACACCCCCTCATACACTTTCAAGTGTCTAAAATTGTTTTTATTAAACTCTCTCAAAGCTTTCCTTCTACTTCCGAATAGTACTTTCCCGTTCTCTACCCGTTTTTACTGGTTACTTTACCCCCCTGACTTGTCATGGGTACCCAAAGTCCCAACAGATACTTTCATGGGTATCGAAGCATTTGCTTTCACAGCCCTTCTTAGATTCTACCCTCATCACACCTCTCCCAGATCTCAGCACCCTCCCCCTCCCCACGAAGCGACACTGATAACCGACTTTTATATGAGACTTCTTCACTGCCATTCCTTCCTCTTACAAACGTTACCGGGGAAGTAAGCCGGTCATCTATGCATTATTTTTACTTTGCTGATCTCTACCCGTCCCCTATGACTCCGCATACTCTACACAAGTTCTGATTAGTCGATATCGATACCCTTGAAAGTGTATGTTGAAGCTTCAGGGGGGCTGAGAATCGAGGAAGAGGAGTGGTGGGATAACGTAAGTGGAAGTAGTAGGGGTTGAGGATAGGGCTTAACAGTGAAAGAAAGTGCTTTAAAGAAGCTACGTGTGATATGTCACACAATCGATGGCGGAAATGGGGTAGGGTTTAGGTGGTTGTGTCTACTGACTTTTGATGTTGAAAGTAATGTAAAATTAGCAGAGACTTATTTTCCATAAGGATTGTGCAAGGTCCTTTTTTTAAAAAAATCCAACTTTAATTTATATCAGTTTAATGTACAGAGCGTTTTAAATTCGACTTAAATCTCAAAAACCAGTGATGGGTAAAGCGTGGTAAACATGTTATTTAACATATATTAATATCCCTTACATAATTTTTATCTTGAATCAAAAACACATTAAATCACATGTGGAATATTGTACAATTACTTTAAAAATTTTTAAGTAAATTATACTTGAATATTCGGAGGATTGTGGATTTGTTTCTGTGCTTTTTGTTTTTCAATAATGTATAGGTGTAATGCCTAAAGAAGAATTTTTATAAACCCAATCCATAACCTAACAAAGGTAAACGCACTAGTGGTGACTAAATTTGGGTGCAGCAGTGCATTATAGTTACCCGCGAAAATGCATAGTCTTCTTAGAAAAAATATGTATGAGGGAACTATTGTGCAACTTAGCCACAATTTAACATACACTGTATCTCTAACAATTTTTAGGAGCGCAATCTTAAGAGTCGAATTTAAAAGACAAAAAATATGATTTAGTTTTTCTAATATGTTGTGCTACTGTTATCGGTGGTCCGGTCTGGCGCTTCGACACAAAGACCCAAACAGACGCAACGTAACGGAACTTACAGTAGGGCTTACGTGGCTTTTTTCTGAGGCACGACGCGACGTAGCTTTCCAACTCCCTTAGCGTTGACGGTTTTAGCGTCTCGAAGTCGATCTCGATTTCGTCCGGGTTTGAGTCCCTCAGGGATGGTTCCCGAGACTGGATTATGTGCACCACCCGCCCTAGTTTGTCGCCTGAAAACGATAATCAATAGCCCTATTAGCTTAACTGGCTAAAGTAAAAAATTATTTTAAAAAATTGATAAAACGGATTTTCTTTAATATCGGACAATATTTGAATGCTCACTAATTAAGTCTTAAAAATTCAGAAGCAAAAAGGTAAATAAAACAACAAAAAATGTAAGTAGTTATCATTAGGTTTGTGGTTATTTTTCTAAAAACGGTTTAGTTCTTTTATGAACTTGTGTAGAAGTTTTATGTAGATCTATCAACTCATTTAGCTGTTCAAAGTTGACATGTCAGTGTTTTTTTTTACAATAGAGATTATGCAGTGATAAAATTCCAATTTTTGAAGGTGTAGCACCAAAACAAATTCATAAACGATTGTTAAAAGTGTATAAGGTTTCTTCACCTTTAATTACAATAGTAGAAAGTTAGTTGGCTGATTTGGACCGTGGTCGTACAAGTGCTGAAGATAATCCAGGTAAAGGAGATTTAGTAGAAGCTCTAAGGATTTCATTAGACTATGTAAGCAATATTTTCGTCTAAAGTTTTGGATTTTAGAAAGCTGTGCACAATAGATGCTTCATTTGCTAATAACCGAACAAGAACATAATCGAATGTGACTTTCTCAGCAACATTCGTAGGGTTTTAAAAGGGATAAAAAGAACTTTATGCGTCGCTCCATCACTATGACTGAGACATGGGTCTACCATCATGATCCTGAATCAAAACAAGAGGCTAAGGAGCGGTGTGAACCTAGCATTTCAGCTTATTATTGCAACCTTTTGGGCTAAAGCAATGTAAAAATTTGTAAAAAGATCTGGTTTACAGAAGAAAAAATAGTTTTTCATTAGAACATTGCACCATATCACACAGCTCTAACCACTATTGCGAAAATCAGTCAATTAAAGGAATATTGACAAAGTCCACCCAGTTTGCCAGATTTAACTCTCTGTGACGTCTGGCTGTTCTCACATCTCAATAAGATCATGCGTGGAAAAAGATTTTCATTGAACAAGAAAATAAGAGCAGCAGTGGAAGTGTATTTTCAGTCTTCAGGATTGTCACTTCACGGATAGAATCTATAAATTGGAAGATCCCATGTACTAAAGTTAAGGAAGATTATATTAAATAATAAAATGTATTATACACAACAACCTAGTATATTTTTCCTATAAATTCCTTCTGTGAAGCTGTGACCTTATATAGAAAGGTTATGGCAACAATTTCCAGGGTTTAAAGACACCATTAACATTTTTTGATTTTGTCTATATACACAACCATAAAATTTTACTAAAATATTTTTTTTTAAATATTTTTGCTTGGGAACTTAACTTATATTTTAACAATGTTTCTAAGACCAATTCAAGAATTCAGGTTTTATTGTTAAATTAACCTTTAAGTATGGACGTAATTTTTTAATATCAGTACCCTGGACGTATGGTCACATGTTCCTATATCAACAGGTGGCCTTTTTTACCAAAATAATTTCAAATCGCTTGAAAACAATATCTATGACAAATGATAGATTTATTTAACCAAAATATTTAACTTCTCCGATTAAAAATCTAGAAAAATTCAAAATTAACAATTATGGCACACTAGTATAACTACGTTTTTAGCTATTAAAATAATCTAAACATAAAAAATGACAAAATAAAGTTGGTATTTTAACTTAAATTCGAATACATTATGAACACAAAAAATATTAAATGCACTTCTGGAAATACAAAATCAAAAATTGTATAACTGTCCATACTTAAAAGTTAACAAAAACGACACCAAAAGAGTTTTAACTTCACTCTTGGCCGGCCAACTATTACCTGGCAGTTTGTTGATGTCCAGTGACAACTGTCTCTTCTCGTCGTACGACATTGGTTTGGCGCTGTCCTCGTCCTCGGAATCGAATGCCGGAGCCGCGGGCACGGGTTGAGCTTTCTTGCGGCCCGGACCGCCGCCCGCGCCCGCCCCTCGTCCCGCCTTCGCGCGTTTGGCCGCCGGACCGCCCGCCGCGGCTCCGGAAGGTGCCGCCGCTGCCGGTTTGGGACCTCGGGGACCTGCAATATAGAAAGAGAAATGTGTCATCGTATCGGTAATAAATCAGTTATTTATACAGTCGATTCCCTTTTGAATGAAGGCTCAAGAACTACACATGCTGTTGAACTCTGAAAGAAATACTGTATCAAATTATTAAGCTATCTATAGGGTAAAACCTTAAAAATTTGATGTTAAAGTATTTAAACGCAATAAGTTTTTTTTGCAAGTATTTTTTATTTAAGGTCACATTTGACTGATTTTTAATTTTTAATATTTCAATAAATATTTTATTGTAGAGTTCTTGATATATTCTGTTTTGACTTAAAGCCAGCCATAAAGGGAAATCGACCATTTAAATACGAGGGGCACTACTTGTAATTTGAGCCTTGGCAACAATTAGTGTATTCCTTTTAACATAAAAAGTGGCACAAGTTAAAAGGAATACACTGAGTGTTGTCATGTGCCACCTGACTTTTCCACAAGAAAGTTTAACTTTTTTGGGTTATTTGAGTCTGATTTATGTTCACACTTGAAAATTGTGCCTCAGGGAAAATATGAAATTAACTCGTGAAAATTTTCGTACTATGATTTATGCCTTTTGACGTGGATTATTATGACAGGAGTGAATCGATTCTGGCAATGAAGCTCCATCCTATGCCACTGTGACACGTTGATATAACGAATTAACCCGTGGACGGCCGACGAAATTCGACAAGGTCGTTCAAAGTCAACTGTTGTGTCAGAAAACATTAATGCTTTGCAAAAAGCAATAAAGATATGACATAGTGTGAGGCTGAGGCAACCGTAGGCATTGGTTCCACCAGCATATATACATATTGCATGATCATTTAACCACGAAAAGGTTTGTTCTCGTTGGATCCCACATAATCTGAAAAAATCTAGTGTCAACAAATTCTTAAGAAATACAATGGCGATGCTTCAAAAGATGTGTATAAAAATGTAAAAGGTAAGGAATCATGGATCTATATGTATGAATAGGAAACTAAATAGCAACCACTTCTATAGGTGTTTTAAGATAAAGCAAATCCAACAAAAGTGCCTAACGCTGGAAGCACTGCGAATCAAATAGTCGCCATTTTTTTTTACAGGTAATGTGGAAACCTTTAGGCTTCAGAAAAACGTAGAATGGTACACAACTATGTGTTTTTCCGAAGTTTTTGGTGAAATAAGAAATACAAATAAGTTTCGTGGGTGCTTCCTGTATAAAAATAATGCCAGCTGTCACACATTTCACCTAACAACCGACCAACACTTAAAAAAAAAAACAAATTAATGGGTTATACGGCCTACAGTCCGGATTTGGCACCAAAATAGTTTTTTTGTTCCCAAACGTCAATATAAATTGCGTGGAGAATGATTTTCGCCGGCAGAAGAAGCCATTGATGTATTCAAAACAAAATGTTTTGGAGTTGCCCCAAGCAAAAGAGAAATAATGGTTTGACAACTGGTTGGAACGTATGCCAAAGTGACAAATTACTGTTTTTGTATTATAAGGCTCAAAATATAAATAGTGACCCTCATACAACTTTCTTATATACAATCAAAAATATTATTACTTTCTTATATACAATCAAAAATATGGATAATGTTATTGTCATGGATATCAAATTAAAAGAAATAATTATTTTACAAAGTATTAATGTTAGATCATAATCAATATTTACTTGGTCATTCTTTTAATTTTATAATCCAGTCAAAAATTACTATGGCAAGGTCAAATAGAAGCTGTGCGTGCGACTGGATTCAAAGCAGTGCTAAAATATTACGTTACCTAAATTTCAAAAAATATATATTTCTTTTTACAAACAATTCTACTTACTGAAGAACTACAAAAAAATAATAATAAAAAAGAAAGAAGTATAGAAGGCAAATTAAGGAAAAGATCTAGTCACATGCACTACGAAGTTGTTGGAGTAAAGGCATTCAATAGTTAATTATTACTTAATCTTTTTAGGTTTCATTTAAAAAAAAAAAAAAAAGGAACCCTTATAAGGTCTATCACACCTGCATCTCCCTGTTGTGTGTCACAGACCTCTTACTTGAAATCGATGTTAGTCAAAGATTATAATATATATTTTTAAATAAGGTTGAGTTAAACCCTCCCTCGAAAAAGTTTTAGTTTGTGACTGTGCGGGGTATTATTTTAAAAGACTACTTTTAGGGATTAATACATTTTTACAAGCGTTAAAAGAATTGGTTAAGAAGATAAAGCTCAAAATGTGCGAATAAACACCATTCACCTTATTTTATAAGATCCCGCGAAGGCTCGAATAAAGTCTAAGTACTAGGTATCGTTGTTGCCAGTTTTTTTTTGGACGTTTAACTCAGTTCCGTCAACAATGTACAAGTATCGAAACATGCAGATATTACATTTTAAGACACTTTTTAGCTCTTATATCCAAAGAATTATATATATATATATATATATATATATATATAATATATATAGTATATATATATATATATATATATATATATATATATATATATATATATAATATATATATATATATATATATATATATATATATATATATATATATATATATTATATATATTATTATATATATAATAATAATAATATTATTAACTACTTCCTCTGAACTACCCCCATTAACGTCTGAGTAATGTCATCAAGACAGGTCCTACAGTTTTACGTGGAATCCTAACCCATACAACAGTACATGACCTTTGCTTAATAGTCATTTATCAGACTACTCACCTCCCCCACGTCAGCTGACAAGCAGCATTTCAACGCGTCAAAGGGCTCTTTCAAATATTTTGCTTTCTACAGGTAAAATTTTGATATTTTTAAGGTTAGTAAATATAGATAGCCGAAAAATTGTTGCTATTTTCGCCATAAGATTTATTTAAAAAACGAAAACAAAAAATTAGCATCTGTGAGATGCTAATTTTTTGTTTTCGTTTTTTAAATATATCTTATTTATTTTTAAAGAAAAATATTTTAAATCTGGTACACATTATAATTTTGCCTGTATTCACAAAATTAAATATTAGAAATCTATAATAATGTCCGGTTATGTGTCACTTAGAACATTTAGCTTAAAAAAATATTTCCTTCTTAAAAAATTATTTCTCATGATAATTTTTGGTATTTTGCTATAACAAATTTTCTTATTTTGTTTAAAAAATATGCAACAAATAACAATGGCACAAAATTTAATTATCTTTAAGACATAGGGGAAAACTTTTACTCAATGTGACACTCCGTAAGTTTTTAAGAAATGTTTAACGCCTGGTGCACAATAAGTCAGGGGCCGTAAAGGAAGGTTGTAAGCATGTGTAGTTGGCGTGGCCTTGCGAGGTTAAGCCAAATATGCATGCTTACAACCTTCCGGCTACGACCCCCAACTCATTGTGTACCGGCATAATAAATTTGATACATTCTAAGGGCTCTCGCCATGTAAGTAATTTACTTATAAAAATCGTCTGAAAGATGCCGTGAAACGCAGTAATTGCATGTTTCGGTCCTTGGACAATGAAGCAATGGAAGAAAATGGGTTTAATAGACTTGACCCAGACAATACTTAATACTTAGGCTTTACACGAGCCCTTGTGAGCTGTCCTAAAGGTAAAATCAATATCTAAAAATAAGAAAGAATTTACTTAAGCAACTAGTTTTCTAAATGTAAATATACAGAAAACGTTTTAATAATTATTTCATATTTTAGATATTTTTTATAGGAGATAATTTAGTCACAAGAGAATGCAATTTAAAACATTTTCTTTATTAGTTGTTTTCCAAATAATAAATTATTATAGGTAATCTATCCTTACAACTGTTAAATTTCTCATCGCATCATGCATTTTCTAAAATCTTAAGACATCCTTTTTTGAATCACACTTAAACAACTAACTACTCCTCTTACCCCAACAACTTTTTCTCTTTCGCCCCTAGTCGACCTTACCTTTGCTCTTGGGCGTTTTGGCGGCGGCCGCGCCCCCCGTCTGCGCGCCGCCTCGCTCGCCCCCCGCCTTTGAATCGACCGAAGGCCCGCCGTCTTCGCCGAGGCTGTCGGGAGCGGTCGGCAGCTGCTTGCCCCCACCACCCGCGCCTCCCGGACCTGAAGCTGCCTTACCTGTGGCGACAAGAAAAAAAAATCTGCGTCACGCAATAAAATGATATGAGAGTGCCTTAACCATCTGCATGGTATATTTAGTTTTCCAACTATGAATAGAACAATAACGTATACAAAACTATGTTAGATGTGTTTCATCACATTTGCATTGGATTAGGATTCCTGCTACTTTAAAATAGGGAATATTCTCTTGATATAGTCAAATTATCAACCTTTTTCGAGATAAAGCCTGTGGGAATGAACGTATATGCCGAATATGGCCAGGACACAATAGCAGCGTTATGTGGCTCATTATTATACACTGATTCGTACATAAATGGTGCTATTAAAACCTACTTACTTAAAAGGATCAAAGTAAAACGCAAGATACCCAACACCAATAAAACTACATAACAAAATTTAACCAAATGATTTATTATTAAAAATATATAATAACTGTAAATCTAGATTAAATACTACAAAAACTAAAATAGATAAAAGTTAAGTGGGTTCTCTGGTTTCATAGGTTAAATAATAGATTTTTTGCATAAACAGTTTCCTTAATATGTCTAGAATATGGTGGTAAAGGGATTTTTCAAAATTTAAAAACCATTATAAAGATACAGCGTTAAAAGAGGCAAGTGTTCGGAGCGCTGAGAGGCTGACCCTAATGTGTTCTTTCGGCTTGATACCTGAGACTCTTTTATACAAATGTATGCTTATACAAGTACAGACAAGTTTAAACATTATTAGGAAAAAATTGGTGTAGTTATTTATGTTGTAAAATTTATTTTAGTCTGGGTAGAGTCGGATTTAAAGTTAAAAAGGCCACCAGCGTCATCAGCATGCGTTGTTCTCTCTCACTTTAAAATTATTCCCATTCTCGTCGCTCAGTTCCAAATTTAACAACGTATGGGTGGAACATAGAGAGAGAACGGCTTAATCGCGGACTCTTTTGGTATGACGTTCCTGGCGTTTTCTTCTTTAAATCGGACTCTATTGCAGATTAATGGTAGGTTAGGATTTTTATAGCTGTAACTGGACTTGAAACTTCAAACGCGTTTTTCTCAAAACTACGTTTTTCAAACTTTCCTCCATCACATCTCGAGAACGGCTTGGCCGATTCACTTTAAATTTATAGGGTCGACTCAGCACATATAGAGGCACTGATTGGTCTATTATAACTCAAAATTTAAAATATTTTTTTTAACAAAAAGTTGACAAAAACCCCATGAAATTTGAAACGTTACGAAGTCTGTCAAAAATCCAATTTTTAAAACTTTCCTTTCATAATAGTCCATACTTTGTATTTAAGCTTACAGATTAAAACGCCGCCCATTTTTTAAGTTTCGGAAAAGCCAATCAGCTAATTTCTTGAAGGGAGTGAGCGTCCATTTTTTCAAGGCAGGTGTCTTCAAAGCGCTATAACTTTGGTTCTAATGAATATTTTTAGCTAAGAATGTATATTTATACTATTGAAACATTTATAAATAAATGACAAAAACTCCTAAGTTCTTTCTCTCCATTGGTTGACACAAAAAAATCCCAATAAAAACCAGATCGTCAAACCAGGGAACCCCCTTAATTAAAAAATGAAAACAATTTATAATACTACATATTATTTTTATATACATAAACATATTTCATATTGTAACTTAAATAATTAATTAAAAGAAAATTATCATATTTGTCAGTATATCAGTGGCGGCTCGTGGGTTAAAAATTAAGGGGTTGCAATTCTAATGGTTCTTTAAAAAAATAAATAACCACAATAAACTTAATGTAAATAAATAGACATACAAAAACTGTAATAAAAATCATACAAGTAGCTACATATGTTACACATATAACCAAAATAACAAATTGTACTTCAATAAATCGTAAATCAGCCTGCGAGATAAATAAAGGTTTGCACTGGGACTGCAAACCGCATGCCGCTTATGAGACTAAATTCAGCGCCCAATGCAAAGATAGGCAACTCCATATACTTACGCGTACTCGTAATGAATCCAATTGGGTTTGCATTTTGATTGCAACCATCGCATCGGCATCGGCTTCTAGGATGCGACGCGTCGCGTCAGTATATTGAGTATACTAACAGAAATATAGAAACCCTCTAAAGAACACGCGTGTTCCAACTAGACACAATGGTTTGCTAGAAACCATATCATGTATACATATAGCTTTTAGCAGTTGCTAAAATACCCAGGTGGGCGCATTTTGAGGCTTTTACATATAAACATCACCTGGAAGTGACTTACCAAGTCTACTACTTGCAACAAAAAAAAGCATCTTGGTTCTTATTTTCTTACAATTTTTTCTTGACCTCAGCATAGCTCTGACAAGATAAGGTGTACCAATCATCTAGGTGCTTACTGTGTCGTGTTCTTCCTGTTTTAACAATTCAAGAGCGGATTTGGGACTTGACCAATAATCCGTTTTGTCATATGGCTTCTCTTTTTAAGTGTCACAAAACACAAAGAAGTTCTGATCCGCTAATTCTATTAGTAAAATCTTCAATGTTATACAAGTGAATATGGTGCAGAAGGCCCCTTTTCCATTTGCCTAAATAATGTTACTAAGCACTGATAACATTGGCCGCAAGAAAACTAGGAATGTCATTAATTCAGGGAAACCTGCTGTCAAATCAACATAACTGATACCTGAAATGGTAAGTTTCCCGAGATGCCAGGATGCTCTAAATGTCAAACCACTCTCGCATATGCAGTACGGCGAGAATAGAGAATGCGACAACCCAACAGGAATAGCAAGCGAACTGGATTGTTTCTGAAAACATCCGCAGTCGAAAAACGGCAGTTCCGACAATAAAATATATCGATGCTAGCGGTAAGTATTGCTGCTCCTTAAATACGAGAGACAAAAATATTCAATAAAAATCGTATGGTACCTTACCATGATAAATTCCGTTAATATCCAGGTTAATACCTGCGTTTGGAACCGCACAATCAAATGTTTCATCATCGCTTTCACCAGAGCTCATATAGGCATACCTCCTGATCACATCCTCAATGCATCTTTTGATATTATCACTACTGTATCCACAAATTAGTCCTACAAAAATAAAAATGTTGATTTCCTTCGTCTTAAAAACCCTATTTATTAAAGAATATATTTATATCAAAACCACTACGACCTTTTAGCCTTGTTCTACACTACTTAATTTAAATATCAACTGTTTGATATTAGAAAAAAACAAATGATAATTCATAACTAATTACCTCTAGATGTGAATGCCACTCAAATAATTTTTAACACTAATTACCTCTGTTTATAGGAATATTGCGAGACAAATGACTATCGTTTGCAGATCATCTACTCTACGACACTGCATGATATGAGCCAGATGAAACTGTTTCAAGATGCTTCTCATCACAGTTATCTTACATAAATTTATGTTCTTCTTTTTACTCTTTCATAGTTTTGAATTAAGTCTTGCCAAATTTGGTTCTCTACTGACTTCTCTGATGCAGTGTAATTTTCGACGGCTAAAATCGAGGGCACGCCACCTGTTGCTTTAGAAATATTTTTTGTGATTTATTTTATAGTTTGTATTGGTCGATTAGAATCATAACCGGTTTTAATACTTTTTTTGGGACAATTTTTTCACAATGTCCATTGTAATTAATTCACAGGCAGAAACGCTTTGCCTTAAAAAATTTAGTCATAAACGCGCCAGTTATCTGTATGCAAAAACGTAAGATTGAAATATGTTACATAATATGATAATTAAAACCATGTGTTTTAAGTATAAACTGTTAATTTAATTTTCTAAAAAAACTTACCAAGTAATTTAGATAGCTTGGTTTTTAAAACCAAAATCCTAACTTTTTACCCCACTCATCCAAAATATGAAAACATAAATCATATTTAGTTACCATAAAACATTAACAGCCATATTCATGGTCTTTTCTAGATTCGTACACTTCAGAAATTTACCTGAAATATTATCCCTTTGTACACTGAATTATTTAATCAATTTTATGCTTCTCGTTTCGTACACCGACCATTGTGACGACCCAAAAAGACAACTAACTAAATACTATAATGAAAATTATTAAAATTGTTTTAACAACTTCTACGTAGAAATAATTTAGACAAATTCAAAAGCCCTAAGTTCTGGTCGGTTATGGTTAGTTAAAGCGGCTTTTTATTTTCCCCAATTATATTTCAGAAGTGATAAATCACCAACAGTAGAAACATCAGAGACAGGAACCAACCTCAGTTTTTGTTGTTTGAAACGAGATGTCAAAAACTAAATAATTAAATTTGTGTACAAAATAAGGATATTTGGGGGAAATTTTTGAAGTGTACGAAACGCGATTATACAAAACGAGAATAAATCCATATTCACAGTCTAAAATTTAAAACTTTTTCTTAAATTTTAAATTGACCACTATAAAATTAAGTCAGCCAAATATTAATGGTATACAAAAGAACCGTATTTCTTAAAATTTTAAACCAATAAAAATGTCAAATTTGTTGGGTTTCATAAAAATGGAATTTATTTACTAACTCCAAGCTCCATAATTCCATTTTTTTTTGTTTCATAAAAAAGGTGGTGACATTTGCTGTTAAAATTAAAATAACGTTATGATCAAAATACAACTACTTAATGAAACTTTTAATTTCCATCACAACTAGATTAGATTTAAACAACTTGGTTTTAGTAATGACAGCTTTGACAGTATGTCATCAAGCATGTGTGACAGCAAAGTCGTGTCTCAGCTCGTAAATAGAAATAAAGTATTTTCATCCGAGTTGCAACCCTTATTTCTATCAAAAATGTCTATTATAAATTTAAATAATATGATCTGTCTAGCTCTACACTAATAGTTTTTAAATTTGGCTGACTTATTGTAATTTTCTTGTTTAACTCCAAACTATTAATATAATAATTTAAACTGTTCCCAGTTCAGAATAAGGAAAAACAGTGTTACCACATTATTCCAAATCATTCATCTTACTAAAGTTACATTTTTTGGCTTATTTACCTCGAAAAAGGTGACAAATTTGACTATACCTAGACACATATTCTATATAAAGATAATTAAGGGATTATAACTAATTAAAATTTAATTCAGTAAACAATTTCTTGGGGCTCTAATCTTTATGTATGTTTTGGTGAGCATATAATATTTGATTAGAGTTTATTTTTAATGCTGGTTATTTAGCTTTGTAGACAGAAGGGGAAATAAAATATATTAGTACTATATGTAGCAGCTCACGTGATAATTTATTAATGGTATCATAACTCTCAAGAAAAATTCTAGAAGGACATCCAGCTGCATTTCTAAAGTAAGGTTTCACAGCAGTAAACAAACCCATACTGCTTAGGTAGATTACTAGTATAACATGTGATCGTCACTATATAGCTATGAAACAAAGTTATAATAATGAAAACCAAACATAACTTACCAGTACTATTAGGAAGAGCTGAAACTGCATGGGTCGCTTTCTTCGGCTTTTCCTTTATTTTCTGTTTCTTTTTTTCTTTTTTACGTTTTGTACTTTCTTCCACTAATTTTCTCATTCGCTCTTGCATTGCTGTCAGCTGAAACAAAACAAGGACATGTTAATTTTGGCAGATTAAAGAAAAATAACTTTTTGTTATCAGTGAATAAATAATCAGTGTTAAAAAGCTCGTTATTGATGAAACATCACTGGTCTCAGAAAAAATAAATCATCATATCAAAAATGGTATTAGCTACGTACATAAATCTTTTATAAAAAGTTTAAAAAATAAAAAACAGGGAAAAACCGACGGTTACATTAATTTCTTTAGTAGTTCAAATCAACCAAAGTATAAAAATAACAACCGGCCGGCGAACAGTGTCATGATATGAGGTGGACTGTTTCAAAAATGGTTACAGAACTCTCAGTTTCACCGAATTTCAATTTTTTTTTAATGAAAAGCTCATGAAATTTGAAAAAGATTGTCAGAACCCTTTTTTGATATTTTTTTTTTTAATTCTGCCCCAATTTAAAAAAGTGTCAACAGAAATTTTGAGTCTTTGGGTAAAACATATTTTTACTTGATATTTGGCCTGAATATTGTTACTCGGGGGTTTTCAAACTTCGACCTCAGATTCGTGGTTAGTGACTATGAAAGCCCTTAAGTAAAATGATTCATCGATATTCCTCGGATTTTAAGTGTTTTTCCATTTTGATACCCGGCATTTCGGATCTGTCATCTTGGATTCAGATTTTTTCAAATTTCGACCTCATATTCGTGATTGGTGACCCCGGAAATCCCCGAGTAACAATATTCAGGCCAAAATATTAAGTTAAAATAAGTTTTACCCAAAGACCTAAAATTTCAGTTGCCACTTTCAAATTGGGGCAGAATTAAAATAATAAAAAAAAAATCTCAAAAAAGGGCTCCCACAATCTTTTTCAAATTTCATGAACTCTTCATAAAAAAAATTGAAAATCGGTAAAGCTGAGCTTTCTGTAGCCATTTTTGAAACAGTCTAACTTGTATCAAGACACTGTGCGGCATTGTCAAATAGGCATACAATTTTATCTTAAGTAAAACAGTAGATAATTTAACTTACCTCTTTTTCAAGCTGTTTTAATTGTTTATTTCGTCGCTCTTCTTCTGAGTCTTCTGTTTCACTAGAACTTTCTGAACTTGAGCCTGACGAACTAGACTCGTGAGGAACCATACCGCCTATCCTGTTCAGGGGTTCGTCAGGGATTTTTGCAAATCTGTGAGAAAACAAAAATAATAATTAGATGACAACAGTAAGATTTGGAAATGTATTATCAAAATTCTTTATTTTTATCTGTTTAAATTACTCACTTGACTTCAAACACATCCTGTAACTTCCTAGCCATGGCGACGACGTCATGATCAGAAGGGTTGTATTTGTAACAATTTGTAAAGATCAATCGTACATCCTGAGCGAACTCCTGAGCCGACCGATACTCGCGGTTATCCATTTTTTGTTTAACGGTACCGAGATCCATGGGTTTCTTAATTATTTCATGGTAGTCGTGCAAGCCCAACAATTCGGCATCAACCGGTTTGTAGAAGGGCCACGCGTAACTCTGCAAAGGAAATATACTATACAAAAATTTACAAGAGGTTTTTTTCAAAACAACTAACTACTATAGGTACCTATAATTCCGCAACTTGTAGGAAATTTATGTTACTGTAAAGAGCAATAAATACTCAACTTACACAATGTTTTTTGGAAAATAATTCCTTTAAAATCTCATTGCATGCTTTAAGTGTGTCGTTTAGTTTTTCCTTGGATTTTAAGGCGAGTGCGGCCGCCTGATTCGCAGGAGATGGAGCTGCACCTATCGCTGCCGTCGCGCCATATGGACCGTCTAATTCCTGAAAGAAAAAAGATAGTATTTTAGACGCTGTATTATTTGTAGGTATTTATTAAATAGTTATTATAAATATTCAGTGTTAAAAAGCTCGTTATTATGGAAACATCACTGTTATCAGTGTCTAAGTTGTTCATCACATAAATAATGTGTTTTTTTAATTTTGTAGCAGGAGGGTACTACTATATTATATATAAAATGAAATTGAGGTGATAAATTAAATTGGTAAACAGCGCAAATTTCTTGTTTAACTATCCCATAAAATGCTAACTGATTTTTTTAACAGGTAACTGCATTTACCTATTTAGGGATTAATAACAAATATATACATTTTTATTTTTGAAAATTACTGACAGATAATTCTGCATATTCTCATAATTCCTGACAAAATAGTTTAAAAAAATTAAAATTTAAGGGATTTCCTAAGGTGATCAACTATAAGGAAGTTGTCAGTCCACAGCCAACTTTCATTGTATTGTTATGCCGCTTAAAATTATCATTTATTTTGTATGCATTATTATTTAATTGTTTTATTAATTTTTTTCCTTTTTCTAGTAGTATAAAATTATGAATCCAATAAAGCATTATATTTATTTTAAATTATTATTCAAACCCTGCCTTACCAGAGCACAGGCAAAAAAAATCACTTAAAGCTGCTGATTTTACAAAAAATTATGCCTCCTAGTATTTTCAACTGGGGCTTACATTTTTTCTCGTTTTACCGGTACTTACTGTACTACTACTAATTTCTGTGACATATAAATATTACGTTATTTAATATGGAGGAAAAGTGATACATTTCATGGCGCGCTCGTGTTCAACAGCCAAACAGAGTAAGACTGGTAATAGAGAGCAAGCCATGAAAAGTAACTTTTCCTCCAAATAAATATGCTGTTATTTTTTCAAACGTCGACAAATTATTGCAAAAACAATAATTTTTTAATAGGAATAATTGTTAAAGATAAGTGGGTTCGCAAGATGGCTTAGACTGGTGTCGGTGAATAGTTGCTATAGTAATATAACATAAAGCTGTTAGTGGACACTGTCAACAACAATTTTTTTTTATTGCGTCTCCGATTGCGTTTTAATTCCGTATTGATAAGCAGTTATTGAGTAAGTTCGTTTAATAGTCAATTGAGTAATAAATAAAGAAAAAGTTTTTGTTTTTAGTTTAATACATATTGAGTTGTTGACGCTTGTTTTGTCCTTTGTATGTATCTATGTTGCTATGAGAACACTTTTTCCTCCGCCGCGGGAAAGTGAAAAGTAAACTCCAGCGGAGGAAAAATAAAACGGTCGCCTACACAGTCGAGTAATGACGGATTTACTGACGTTTGAAGAAAAAAAAATATACTAGAGCATTAAAAATTAAAATATTTGGCATTAAAATTGCGATTATTGAATAAAGATAACACCGAAATAAATTCAATAGCATATGATACAAGTAGGCCAAACATTTCTGCCCTTTCATCCAGTACTTTAAAGACGTGGTGATAGAGGTAGAATTTTATCTACATTATTAAACTATTTAATAATTAAAATATTTAGCATCAAAACCGCTACTAATAAATAAAGATACCACCAATATAGCATAAAATTGTCGCACCCAATATCCAGCGAACTTGAATTAAAATTAAGGAATTTTTTTCTTGGTTGCGATTTATTTTAGAAAATTGTTCTTCATAAAGTCTAGAAAAATTTTTCAAAAATTTGGCACTCCAAAAAGAAATTTAGAAATAATTCATGCTCCAGGGAAATTGTAAGTGAGAAATTATGCTTTTAAATCAATTATTGTTATTTATCCAGTAAAAATTTACCCCTTTTAAAAGCTTTTCCCTATCATTCTTATGCTGGTGAAGTATAACATGAGGTGATATACAATCTATCTTATCTTATCTAATCTTATACAAGACTAGAACCTTATTTATGCTACAATGCCAATTTCAAGGTTTCCTTGAAAATAATGTCAACCTACCAAATTGAAAGTTAAGAAGCGCAGTTTAGTGCATTGTTTAAATATATACTCAACAAAAACGTATAACAATTATGTTTGTGACCGGAACATCCATTATTAGTTGTAGACCTAAGATATTACATAGATATAACTTAACCTTACCTGACTTCGCAGAGGTTTTTTGATTTGGCGACCTGACTCTCGCCTCTTGGAGATCTTGCTTGCTGAGGATGACGAATTTGAATCGGGACCGGATGGTAAATAGTCGTAGGCCGTGGCCGGTGTGGTAGTATCGGCCTACATGAAAACAATCAAAAGCTCTTTAAAAGGAAAGACTAAAGTGAAAACAGAGAAATTAAAACTTATAATCAGTAAATGGGTAGTGGTAAACTGGAGTCATCAAATTAGGCTCAGAAATAAAAAAAGCATCATTTGTAAATGTATTACAGTACAACCTTTCAAATCCAATTTTTGTTGGATTTAAGTTCGAAAGGCTGCTATAGTAGGCTAAGATTTTTTAAAGATCAAATTGTCCCAGATATCTAAAAATATTTAACCTTAGCACATTTCTATTTTTAGACCTACATAGAGGGTGTAAAAAGTATGATGCTCACGATTTTAATGGGCGATAATGTAGCTCAAAACAAGTCAAAGAAGCCAAAACATATGGGTCAAAGGTTAATTGTTTTCGAAATACGGCTTTTCAAAGTTTATAAAAATCTGGCAACACCGCGCACGCTTCATTACATCTAGCCGAACTTGAAACGCTTTTGGCGAGCTTTTACATATTTAAACTTTTTCAAAAGAAATGTTTATTTAGGGAAAACACGTTTTTTTTCTAATTTATTTGGGGTTTTTATTTGTAATTAAAAAATAATTGTACTTACACAAAATTAAACGAAATATCCATTTTAAGAATACAAATTATTGTGTTATGTTTTAAAACATCACTTTTTTTTGCATGAAGAATAAGATTTCTCGGTTGAACACATCCCATTTTCAAAACTCTTTGGTATTCCTGCACTATGGTTGTCTTAAATGGATGTAGTCGTCGTGGAAATCTTTCACGGTAAATTTGAGCTGCTAGATTAGCATTTTGGCTTGCCTCGCCGCAAATTAATAACATATCGGCATATTTTTCCGATTTAAAAACATTTTAACCTACAACGGACAAACATATATCTCCACCAGTATGCACAATGCACGACTACAGAAGACTTTTGGGTAGCGCTGTTGCCAATTGTTTTTTAAATTTTTAACAGGGGGAAAAATTATTATTATTATTATTATTTATTTACAGATTAAAACATTTAAAACTTAGTTTATTTCAAAAGCTTATAACTTATATATCATTTAGACAAAAATCTGTCAAGTCATATGTCATGTAAACTTTTTGACTTGTTTTGAGCTCCACTTTTGCCCATTAGAATCGTAAGCATCATACTTTTTACACCCTGTATTACTTATACGCTGTTTACAAAGCATGCATACTTGATTTAAAAAGTGTTACCTTTCTCTTAACGCCTTTTTTACTCTTAGCGGGCTGCGCTGGTGGAACGACGCTTAGAGAAGTAACGGGTGTGTCTGCTGCTTGTGCGGCATAGGCATTAGCTGTTGGAGTGACAGGTGTGGCCTGGGCGTTACTGGCCGGGGCAATAGTGGTTGTGGCCGTGCTTCCCGGTACGGTGGCCGGGGCAGCAGTGCCAAGAGGTATACCCATGGATCCTATAAATAAAAGCATTAAGTTAGTTGCCTAACACGAAGTATAGATCTAGATCTTAGATAAAATATACAAATATTTATCAGTTAAAGATTGTCAGCATAGGAATATTCTTATGA
Source organism: Listronotus oregonensis (assembly GCA_019359885.1). Classification (NCBI taxonomy): domain Eukaryota; kingdom Metazoa; phylum Arthropoda; class Insecta; order Coleoptera; family Curculionidae; genus Listronotus; species Listronotus oregonensis. Next base: position 103,478 of record JAHBCN010001076.1, read on the forward strand.
ATATTCAGGTTTCAAATGTCATTGCCATCATTTAAAACAATTTAAAAAATTTTAAGATTATTTTAGGTATTAAATTGGTTTCCATTGGAATTAACTTTTCTTTAAACTACTGCCATTATTATTTTTTTTAAGTCAATAAGAAAAGGGTTTTCCCTCATATCTAGCTTTATATATGCCGTCATATAAAATTTTAAAACATTGTTAGAAAAGTTGCTGTATTTCTTATACAATACTGATTTTTTTTAATTTAAAAAACCTCCTGAACATAGTGAGGAGTCAACAACGCAATCGCCTTTGATTGTTCCCAATCCACGAGATATACAATAGTATATTGTTTTAAATGGAGGAAAAGTAATATTTTTCAGGGCGGGCTCGTGTTTTACAACCGAAAAGAGTGAGGCTGGTAATAGAGAGCAAGCCATAATAAGTAACTTTTCCTCCAAATAAAATATGCTGGTTTTTCTTCAAACGTTGACAAATTAATGAAAAAACATCTCTTTTTTATTAGTAATAATTATTAAAAATAAGTGGGTTCGCAAGGCGGCTTAGAATAGTGTCGGTAAAAAGTTGTTATAATAATGTTACATAAAGCTGTCAGTGGACACATTTTTTTAGTGCATCTCCGATTGCGTTTTAATTCCGTATTTTTTCTTTAACAATAAAGCATATTTTGATTTGATTTAATATTGATAAGCAGTTATTGAGTTACTACACTTAATCTTCAATTAGGTAACAAATAAAAATTTTAGTTTTGTTTCTAGTTTAATATTGAGTTGTTGACGCTTGTTTTGTCGTTTTTTGTATCTATGTTGGTATGATAACACTTCTTAAGTAAAGCTCCGGCGGAGAAAAAATAAAACTTCGCGTCGTCTACACAGTCAAGTAATGGCGGACTTACTGACGTTTGAAGTAAAATATAGTTTTTTAGAAAGAAAAGTTAAAGTATATAAAAGTCTTAAAATATTTTGTACATAAAGTGAGACGAAAGAAAGTGGGACAGTTAAAAATATAGTTTGTTAAAAGTCCGCATACCTAAAATTTATAGCAAAAGTTTTTTTTTCGCTCTAAATTAGGCCATTTTGATTTCATATACTGAATAACAGGGCCCAATATGGTACTTTTTGTGCCGTTATAATTCAAATATAAAAGTGGCCATTTCATCCACTGTATTTAATTCTATAGCTTATTATTTAAAGAAAAAATTAAAATTGATTGACCTACCAGTAGTTGTTGCAACGGGAGTCGATACCGTTGATGATACAGCAGCAGGAGGCCGCCCTCTACCTGTCGGAGTTGTCGTCACCACCGGCGTAGTGCTGGTTCTGCCTTTTTTGACTTTAGCCCCCTTAATTTGAGTCTCTACAACGAACTCTTCTTTTGGCATGTCTGCTACTTTAGTTAGGAAAACCTTAAAGATAATAATTAAATAGTTTATTTATTGTCATCGTCGTTCAGTGCGTTTACTAATGATATAACGATGATTTTTTCTATTCGAGCAAAATATAAATTAAATAATAATTAAAGGAATAAGACAAAATGATAAGCAATATAATACCTACAAATAGCAAACACATATGAACAAAGTAAAACTAAGATATTAAAAATGTATAAAAAAATTATTAAACCATTTTCAGTTGCCCTTAAGTGACATTAAAACTTGACAAATTTTAGTTTTAAAATATTGATATTAATAAAGATTTTTTTTGTTTTTATTTAGAAATGTGTTCTCAAAAACTAATCGCATGGGGTTGAAATATGTTGTAGAGCTACTGAAAAGTTTGGCAGTTGAGAACAAATACAATATTCACTATCTACATACTCATATGCTTATTACCTTACCTTTTCTAAGGTTTGTGCCATGACGACCACATCTTCTCCAGGCTTGTTATAGACGTAACAGTTGGTAAACATTGTGTTAAAATCCTGAATACATTCTTTGCCTGACCAGTAGTAGTTATTATCTAGACGCTTCTTAATTGTTCCTAAGTCCATGGGTTGCTTAATAATTTTGTGATAGTCCTAAAAAACGAATATTCTAAATAATTATCTTAACTTTATTACTAGAAACCGCTTAAATGAATGTACTTACAGGCAGATTTAATTTCTTTGCATCAACGGGTTGTTGGAAGGGCCATGCAAACTGATGCTTCCAAACGGCTTTTAGCACCGTTTTTTGCAAAAATTGCAGTTGATTGGTGATCCTGCCAGGCCTGGAAAATAAATTAAGAAATTCATTCAGTTCTCTAATAAAAACTAATACTTTTTCGACGAGACTCTACATATCATCACTCCGGAAGAAAAGTACAAAAACATAATTTTTGTGTTATATGCAAAAAATTACACAAAATATGACAGAGTACCCTGGAAAAGTAACATAAGTTAAATACCTCAAATCCACCAATAACGCGCTAATATTTTTTTTTTATTCCCACTGCAATTGTATTGGCGCTGCCACATGAAAAGCGTCATATTTTTACTCAAGACAAAATTTGACAAAAATTATTTAAGAATTTTTATAAGAAAAGTAACTCTTGTTAATTCAAAACTATTTAAATATTTTTTATTAGCCAAACACAAAAAAACATCGAACATACAAAAACATGAATTTCCACAAATCAAAAATCTGTCAACACGCATTGGATAACAACCACATAATAAGCTGGAACACTTCTAGTATTTTAGAAAGAAAACTTGTTAAAATTACATATATTTTATTAAATAAAAATAATTGTATAGCATCAATACCTGTAAATTTGAATAAAACAGGGTGCGGCAGCATAACTTCCTTTTTTCAAAACCAGAGCTGCGGTACTGAATACTTTATATACTTAAAAAAAGTACTTAAGTACAAAAAGTTCTTTAAGTACTGTGTTTTAAGTACCTGAAAAATGCCTGTACTTGTACTTACATTTTTAAGTGTTTGTCGTTGTACTTGTACTTAAACAGAAAAATTTTGATTTAAGTACTTTTTTACTTAATTAGTGCAGAAAGAAGGCAACTAAGTACTTATAATTTGTTTAAGTACTTTTAAAGTACTTAAGTACTTAAGTATTTAAAATATACTTCAGTATTTTAATGTACTTAAATTCCCAGAATGTGGGTTAAATCCCAGAATGTAGGATATAACAAAAAAATTTATAAAACACAAAAAGGAAACATAAAGGTGATTATGATTTATATATAAAATACAAAGGGGAAAAAACGTTTAAAATCGTTTAACAATTTTATCAAAAGGTAGTGATGACGACTTACCCGTTGACAAAAAGAATAGACATGCAACTTTTACCATGTCACTTAATAAAAAGCCATCTCAAAAGTCATTTGACAATAAAGTTATAAAATTTGTTATTGACACTATGTCACCAATTTCAATTGTATCCAATCCCAGCTTTGTAAATTTATTTGGCGGAATTAACGTTAAAGTCCTGGATCCTTTAGTCAGAACAAATAAAATTGAGGAAATGTATCAGAATATGTGCCAAATTATTAAATTCGATCTTTCACAAAAAGCTATGTGTGTACTACAGCCGACATAATATGGTCTTCCAACAGTCAAAAGTTTATGGGGTAACATGCCATTGACTGGATGAAGACCTTAAGCGACACTTAGTGGTATTACATTGTCAAAGATTTGCAGGAACACATTCGTATGATCGAATTGCAGAGGCATTGAAGGACATTTACAAAAAATACAGTTCGGAGACAACCAAATAATTGACCACTGTAACCGACAATGGTTCCAAGTTCGTTAAATGTTTTAAGGAGTGTGGTTTAAACATTGGTAAAAAGAAACTCTCTGCTAAACAAGATACCGACTCTGAAGAAAAAGAAGATAAAGTCGTGTTTAACCATATCAGTTTATGAGACTCTGAGTCAACTCTCGACAATTTTAACTGCCTAACATACCATAAATATTATTGCAACTACCGATTGCAAAAATTCGGTAAATAGTTTACTTCCTTTGCGACAAAAAAACACCAAAATATTTTTTAAATGTTTGAAGTTGTGGAATAAATGCGGACGATCGAAATCGCCTGAAATAATACAAGAAGAGCTTGGGCATTTGTTAGAAGTTCCAGGAGTTACCAAATTAAACTCCACTTATGATGTTGTCCAAATTGCTTCCGCTAAAGATGAGTTAGAAGTTTCTGTCATCTTTCGCACCTGTTAAAACACTTTTTTCTTTTGCCGGAATAGTTAATGCGCCACGTAGGCACTCTTTGAACGACAATAATTTTAAAAAACTTTTATTTGTTTGTTAAATATCTTATCTACTTTAATGCGAATATTACTAATCCCGGTTAGCAACGACATTTCAATTTAACTTGGCTCTTTAAGCTTTATACCAGCATAGATGCTTCATTATTTTTATACATTTTAGTAAACACAAATCTATTTAAGTGTTTTGTAAGTACCTATTAAAACCTAAATGTACTTGGATACGTGTCTATGTAGTTAAGTACATGTGTATGTACTTAAGTATATAATGTATTTAAGTGTCCTATAGTGTACTGAAGTATATTTTAGAAATTTAAGTACTCTTTAAAGTTCTTAAGTACGTTTTAATGTACTTAATGCCCCTGTACTTAGTTTTTAGGATTTAATTACTAGGTACTTAAATACCAAATAGATGTAAATGTACTTGTACTGGTACTTACTTGCAATTTTTAAAAGTACTTGTACTTAAGACTTAAGTACATTTTATTTGTACTTACAGCAGCTCTGTTCAAAACTTAATAAATAAAATGCATTGTGTGAATCAGAAAGTTTTAATTGGTTTTTACAATGTTGGTACATACCTAAAGCTTTGTTTTACATAGCTTTGAAGAGCAAATCACGTAGGTGACGTCCCCCATTCTCGATACATTAAATAAACCGATTTCTGGCGCGGCAGCATAACTTCCCTTTTTTGATCAGGGGCGATTTGCAATGGCCGGCACGATCTCCCGATTTATCCGCTTGTGATTTTTTTGAAATCCCATGTTTATGTGAACCATCCAAGGACCCTTCAAGATTTAAGGAACAACATCCAAGAAGAAATTGCGAACATAACGCCTGCTACGCTTGAAAGAGTCATGAGAAGCGCCAGAAACCGGTTTACTCAATGTATCGAGAATGGGAGACGTCACCTACGTGATTTGCTCTTTAAAGCTATGTAAAACAAAACTTTAGGAATGTACCAACATTTCAAAAACCAAATTAAAACTTTCTGATTCATACAATGCGTTTTATTAACTTTTGAAACAAGGAACTTATCTTGCTTTTCCTTCTTTCTGTTTAAGGCGTTCTGCTAATTCATAGGGGTCAATAGGACCCAATCAGTCGCTATAGTGCTATGGTAATTTATATTCAAGAAAAGTGACATAAACCAAAACAACAAAAAAAATGGTTGTTTTACTTAAAATTAATAAAGTTCAAAAATTATAATAAGCTATTAATAGGGTCAAGTATCCTTATTTAGTGTAAAAAAAATTAGATGGATTTTTGATAACGGACTACAAGCTATTGATTATAAAAAAAAATTGGTGATAATAAAGAACAAATTTGTAAGAGCAATTTTATAATTGATTATGGTTTTTAGGTGCCTAAATATGAAGAAATTATAAAGTGCTGTTAAATTTAGGTTTGCGTTTTTAGAATGGGATCAATTTTTCATTATTTTAAACAGTTTAAATTATCTGGAAATCTGCATATCTTTTTAAATACACTTTCTGTTTATAAAAAATAACCGATATCAAAAAAAATCGGCAAAAATTGACAGTTATAACAGTTATAAAAAGTACTTTTGGCTACGCCTATTTTAAAGGTTTTATTTTCAGCTTTCTTTTCCTCGAAGTAATGCCTGTACCCATCTTATCCCAGGAAAAAATGAAAACAAAAATTAAAAAAAAAGCTTTTTTTATTTCTTTTTTAAAACTGTTTTTTGCATTTATTTTGCAACAAAAAGTTTTTTATTTATGAAGGGTGTCATTCCAATAGTCAATTTTATTCTGGACAAAAAAGTTCTCTTCATATTTTTGCTGAAAATGCATCGATTTCAAAATAATTTGGAATTTTTAAAATAATAAAAAATTGACCCCACACTCAAAAACGTAAGCCTAAAATTATTAGCACTTTGTAACTTTTTCATATTTAGGCACTAACCACAACTAACCATAATCAACCATAAAATTCCTCATATGAATTTGTTCCTTATTTAAAGGGTTAGTCAATAGCCTATTAAGTAGTAACACCTTAAAAATTTTGTTGGTCATTTCCTCAAAAATAAGTTGTTTAAGTCGAAGTCAAATATTCGTTATTGTTATAAGAAAAAAAATTCTCGTTGAGAAAGAACATAAAATTTAACACTAAAAGACCAACAATTTAACAATGATATCAAAGTGAAAATACATTCAAGACAAATTTAAAATAATTTCTATAAACAAATTTAAACCCTTAAAGGTCCCATGGATTTGTAACCTATTTATATTGTTTGTACATGAAGGTTTACTTTAAACCTTGCATCAGGCTAACTGCCATAATTATATACAGTTGGAAGCATTTGTTATCATCAATAAGGAATCTGATATTATTTTATTTAGTCCAAAGCCGATAAAAGACCAAACAAAGACAGATACAACATTCACAAATTAAAACTCTTAATCAACATTAATGCAATATATAATACAGCACACTAACAGGAACACAAGAATATTAGCGTCAATTCAAATAAAAGAAAACAGAAAAAATGCTTTTAGATAACAATCTAGATATGTCAGTTAAAAACAATCAAATGGTATCAGTGTAGTACTCCTGCAGGTTGTAGTATGCTTTATCAACTAGGCTTTTTAGTTTATTTTTAAATAATCTTAAGGATATATAGTTTTCAGGTACTAAGGGAGGTGATGTAAATAGGTTATGTCACTTTTCTTTCTGGGTGGTGATACATCTATTACGTTTTAGTGTAAAGTATGGTGATAAATACCTTTCGGGAGGAGGCATTACCACTGGTTGCACAACCCCATTCACAGGTTCGACGACCGGCTCGTTTCTTGGTGGGGGTTCCCGAGAACCTGGGGTGGCAGCCGGCGCTGGAGCTGCGGCCGCTCCGTTGCCCGCCGAGGCCTGCTCGTTCATTTTACCAGTATTATTCTGAACAGCAGCCTGAACTTGTTGCATTGCCTCACCTTATTACCTGGAAATAAAATTTAGAATGTAAAAACAAAGGAAATATAAATTTTCAATAACAAAATTGAAACAAATCAATTAAAATGGCAAAACCCAATTAGAGTATCGAAAAAAGATTGATTAAGTAAGAAAAAAAGGGCTATAAAACGGAATATGAGAATATGATTCTACCAATAATATAAATAATAAATAAAATACATATATTTCTTACCAGTTATGTAAATGTTAAGCACCCGAGCTTATCAAGAGCTGGTCCGAAATGTCGGAAAGCACAACTGATATCCCATGCTTTGGGAATGGTATGGCCTTAAGCGAATAAGGTCATGGTATCTTGTTTCTGAAAAGGAGAGAACGAAATTGAAAAACCAAAACTTTTTGTTTGAGTTGGGAAGATTATTAGGCAATTCAATGTACCGTGACAAGTTAAAACAATGGTAATGAAGAACGAATTAAACGTCTTATTAAGAGTGTTGTTTAGTTCTAGTTTCTGTTCTTTTCAGAAAGCGAGCCAATTAAACAAAAATGGTTTTATGAATTATTAAAACCCACAAACGAACAATGGTAATAACTTTCATTAAAATAAGCTGTACTATTTGTTTGTCACATTTATTAAATTATAAATTTTTTGTATTATGGTTATAAAAGGCAAGTGCTTAAATTCAAAAGTGGTGCTTAGGTTTTAATAAAAAAAACACAAAAAAAATTATTACTTCAAAAACTTAAATGGAGAAGATAATACTAAACAACAATCCTAATAAATGCCGACCCTATATTTAAAATGCTGCAAAAAAAGTTTATAAAAACAATAAAAATGCTTAACTACTCAGATAAAAGATACCATAAATATTTATATACACACACTAATAAGAAAATGCCTTGTTAAAGCTTGGCTCAAACAACAATTCTATTAATTTAATATTATTTATTGAATGGTAACAAGATACCTAAACATTTTTTATAAATATTTAGCTTCTGCCTTGTAATTGTTATTTTATAAAAATAATTTTGTATTTTTCAAATAATTGTCTTAGAACTTAACATTATTGTTAAGGTGTAAGCCATCAAAATATGGTCTTTCAAACCAGATGAAGACGCTCATAAGTAAAGTTTAATTTAAGATGTCAAAATTTGTACAAGTAGAAGTGAGAGAATTAAAGCGAGAACATGATGGAGGTGAGAAGGTTCCTATTCCACCAATGTCCAGCGGCCCTGAATATTTGACTCATTTTTTCAAACGAAGTACCGCCAGGAAATAGTTAGGACAAAAAAATACGTAATAAAAAATCGCCTTTTGAGTTTCTGTTTTAGGTAATCTGCAACTACAGGAGGATCCATCGATTATGTGAGTGCTCGAGTCTATACACTGAGACCTGAACTGAAGTAGTTCCTTTTAGCAGTCTAGCGAGAAATCCAGAAAATATTTTTTTGTAAATGAATCCACCACAACAGTATAGAACACATTTTGTAAGACAATATGGCTTATGAAATATAAGGTGATAAAGTGTATAAGGCATACATATCAGTAAGAACTACTTACCCTTGTAAGAGTACTAATAAGTGTGCACGTCATTTCATTTTTTTTTTAAATACAATAATTGAGTACTCTGTACCCTCAAGGTGTGTTTAATAGACACACCAGACTAATAAAACATAACATGGATATATATCCACTTACACATTCAATAAATTCAACTGAACTGATAACTCAACACCCAGAAGACATTTTAAGAACATTAAAATAAGTACTACAGAGAACTTGATAAAAATATAATTTTTATGATAATATATAAATTGTAGTAACATAAATTCTAAAAGGCGTGTCACTAGTAACTGCCTAAATGTATATGTACAGGGTTGGCACGATTAAATCGTTTTAATTTAACTCACGATTTAAATTAAATGTGTTTAAATTTATTTTCGTTCATAGAAAACATAAAAAAACAGATTTAGAAATTGTATGTTAAAAACTGGGGTTTTGAAATCTGAGAAATTAATATTTACCTATCATTATTATAATACTTAAGAAAAAAAAAGCTACTTTTCCAGAAACAATATTAAACAAAACTGAACAAACAAATGTAAGACCATAATTGCATGCAAAGTTGACAAAACACTGCGCGGGGATTATCCTTTTCTCTGACACCCAAGAGCGCGTTCCGTTTACGCAAAAATATAGTTTAAGTGTATGATAAAATTTAAAAAATCAAACAAAAATCCTGATTTTTTTTTCAAAAAATCATTTATTACCAACCCTGCATATGTTCAAATAAAATTTTATTAAAAATGGCCTACACTGAAAAAAAAATCATGTTGTACAAGGTGTTTATCTAAGTCAGAGAAAAATTTGCTTTTTATAGCAAATTACAGAAAATTATGAAATATTTATAGTTAATACCTTTCACAATAATAATAATTAAATAATAAAATATAAATAATATAATAATAATATTTAAAAATTATATAATTTTTGCATTTTTTTTCTCCTGTACAATAACTTTTTTTTTATTACTATACTCTTTTTTAATAACTTAAAATTGAATTTTTTTAATACGGATCTGGAGTCTCGAATGCATTTTTTAAAATGTTTATCTTTTCTAATAATATCAATAAACTTAAATAAGAATGTAATTACTAAGGGAGACATGGATTTATGAAAATATTTCTTGTAGCCTAACCATAAGAGCCTTTTGCACATACGAGATTAAGCCCTAAATTATTTGTGTTTTACAGGTTTAATAATTTTAATAAAAATTTGTCTATTCTTGTTAATTTACATTTTTTCATAAATATAGAACTAAGAAACAATCAAATGTTGCAACTGCCAAAGGTAATAACTTCCTTTTATCTACCCCCACCTGACCTGGTTCAAAGAACCCAAAAAGCTTTTTTCTGCTTATAAATTTTCCACCTTTCCAGGTTATGTTATGATAATCCACTGACAACTGTTTACAAAACTAGCGTTTGTGAACATGAGTAACACATAAATTCCCTCAGTAGTTTTTCTGAAATGTATTGCACAGAAATTAATAAACCATTAACAAAAATCGTACAAAACATTTATCAAAATTTTTAAAATAATTTTTGCCATAAATTTCACCACAATTCTTGTATGTATTAAACGGCTCTAAAAATAAATAGATCTGTTTGTTAGTCAGAAACAGTGTACACCATTTTACGTAAGCGCTCTTACTTTAAATTTGATATAAAAGCATTGTTTGGCATAAAAAATCCCAAATATTTCTCTAATAATCAGCAAACATCTGACATACAGAAACACAATCACAAAATAAATAGAAAAAAACCCGACGCAAACTACCTATTGCTTCGAAAGTTGCCACTGCACTGGCATCTTAGGCTAGAGTTTGGAAAAAGGTAGTATTTTTGTAACTTAAATGCAATTAGTGAGAGTTATAAAAACTAATGAGTTATTTGCAGAACTGTTTTCGAAAATTAAGCTTATAATGGCTGTGTATGAGGTCTATATTTATGAGCATTTGTTATTCTTGAAAAGCAAATATATTTTTAAAATAAAACCAAAACATAATAAGAGTAAAAAAATGATTAATCCTAATTATTCTATGCACGGACCTAAGTACTAGATGTCGCTACTATTTGTACCTAAAGTAATTAAAATTCTGCCAGAAAAGAGCAACAATTAGAAAAATTTAAAATAAACACAAAAAATATCAATTAATAGAGTTTTAAGTTATATCATTTTGTGTTGCTACTTTGTAATCACAATGTAACTAAAATAATTATCAATTTTAAAGTAATTTAAACGTCCAAGCTTTGAAACAAGAGGCTGCCTTTCCCTGTATACAATCTCTTATGTTTAACACGTTAGTCCCAATAATCACTAAAGAAAAAAAGATCAGCTAGAATAACTTGTGAAATTAATGCAATAACTAGAAAATAAGCTTATTTTTACAGCTGAGTTGTCAATAGCGTCACATCCCTACTCTTATGTTAAAAGAATTTTGCGGCGACAACTTGTTGATGCTAAGCAATTTATTATACTAAACATTATCTCATTATTAACAACCTGAGAACTCACTTCTACCCTACCAAAACGCATTTTTGAATGCAATAAACACAATCGCCGTGTATTTACAGAAAAAAATAGTAATTACCATCACAAACTCTCAAATTTATCCAAAAGCATCCACTTCAATACAACACCAGGTAATATTAAGAACTCTCACACAAAAATATATCCAAAAACTTTTTTGACTTTAATAACTTTCTTAGCACATAAAATATCTTTACTGGCGGACACAGTTTTGGCGAGATTAAATCTTTCCTTATACAAACGCATATTCTAACTAAAAACCCTTCCTTTGTAACCAACATACAACTTACTTAATTATAGCAGCCACTACTTATCCTAATTTATTTCCAAGTACCAAACAAATCAATTTGTCTGAATAACAACCCCCAGTCGGAATTACCCATAATGAAGTTTCCTAGTATAAAGGGACATAAACCCAATATTTTGTGAACATAATTAAACTTGGTGCCATAAATTTATGGTAATTAGGTACCTGAGAGCAGTACCCTTCAATTTGATACCTGCTTACCAAGCTGAAGAACGAAACATCGATTCTGTCGCCGTTTTTAGCCAGGCATACTTTTGTTAATAATAAATTAAGTTATTTTGACATGGTTAAATATTGAATTTTATGTAGATTTACTGAAATTTGCGATTTTTTTAATTAAAATAATACTGCCTACTTGTTGAAAATTCTTTATAATATTCTCGTAAGAAAAATCATTCATATTTACAAAGTGTTATAAATGTTATTACTTTTTACTGGGATATCAAAAACGGTAAACCAAGGCAAAATTGTCAAATTTGACAAACAAAACATTACCGGGATAAACAACGAAATATTCTTTATTACATATTGTTAGTAAACAAGTTTAGAATATATTGTAAACAAAACATGATCCTGAAGTTCCGAACGTTCGTTGAACGGTAGGGCCGACCGAAAAAGCGGGCCTGAAATTAAATGTCGCGTCGCATCCAAGATATTACCATCGACGAACTAAACAAAAGACAAAAATTTAAATAGAAATATTTTTAATATTGTATTATGTAAATAAGAAACTTTCTTTGTTTTATTATATTTTTAGAGTGTTTATTTCCTAAACATGTATAAAATATGTAAAATAAAGAAGGCAAATACAATAATTAGGAGTGATGTGACTGGACACAAACATTTTTTTTTTGTTAATTGTCCATTGATCAAACCAAATATGGTAAATTAAAGTTTACCGGGAAGGTCACAATTCATCCTTATACACAAAACATCCGTAAAAAATTTAAAAAAATTTACCTTTATAAAGAAAACATCTGTAAAAAATGATTTTTTTTTTCAAAACAAGGTAAAAGCACCTTTTCTTTTAAACGGAATAAAAAAGATTTAACTCTTTTCCATCTAAAAACCAAATATGGTAAATTTAACTTTACCGGGGCGGTCACAATTCACCCTTTTATGACAAGAGTCCGTAAAAAATAAAAAAAAAATATTTTTTTAAACAAAGAAAACGCACCATTTTTTTAAAACGGAATATAAAAGATATACCCCTTTACCATCTAAAAACTAAATATGGTGAATTTAAGTTTACCGGGGCGGTCGCAATTCACCCTTATATAACAAGAGTTCGTAAAAAATAACAAAAATTTTTTTTTTCAAAAACAAAGAAAAAGCACCATTTTTTTAAAACGGAATTTAAAACATATACCCCTTTACCATCTAAAAACCAAATATGGTGAATTTAAGTTTACCGGGGCGGTCGCAATTCACCCTTATATAACAAGAGTCCGTAAAAAATGACAAAAAATATTTTTTTAAAAACAAGGAAAAAGCACCATTTTTTTAAAACGGAATATAAAAGATATACCCCTTTTCCATCTAATAACCAAATATGGTAAATTTAAGTTGACCGGAGCGATCACAATTCACCCTTATATACCAAAAGTCCGTAAAAAATGACAAATTTTTTTTTTAAAAAACAAAGAAAAAGCACCATTTTTTTAAAACGGAATATAAAAGATATACCCCTTTTTCATCTAAAAACCAAATATGGGAAATTTAAGTTCACCGGAGCGATCACAATTCACCCTTATATACCAAGAGTCCGTAAAAAATGAAAAAAAAATATTTTTCAACAACAAAGAAAAAGCACCATTTTTTTAAAACGGAATATAAAAGATATACCCCTTTACCATCTAAAAACAAAATATGGTAAATTTAAGTTCACCGGAGCGATGACAATTCACCCTTATATACCAAGAGTCCGTAAAAAATGACAAAAAATATTTTTTCAAAAAACAAAAAAAAGCACCATTTTTTTTAAAAAGGAATATAAAAGATATACCCCTTTTTCATCTAAAAACCAAATATGGTAAATTTAAGTTCACCCGGAGCGATCACAATTCACCCTTATATACCAATAGTCCGTAAAAAATGACAAAAAAATATTTTTTCAAAAACAAAAAAAAGCACCATTTTTTAAAACGGAATATAAAAGATATACCCCTTTTCCATCTAAAAACCAAATATGGTAAATTTAAGTTCACCGGAGCGATCACAATTCACCCTTATATACCAAGAGTCCGTAAAAAATGACAAAAAATATTTTTTTGGCATTTACGGAAAAATGCTATTTTTTTATTCCGGAAATAAAATTTCCTTTTTAAAAAAAATTTTTATTTTTCGGACTTTCTATATAAGGGTGTTCTGATCGCTCAGAATTTAAATTTACCAATGTTAGTTAAATGAAAAAAGGGAGTATATCTTTTTATATTCCTTTTAAAAAAGGTGCTTTTTTTTTTGAAAATATTTTTGGTATTTAATTTGGATAAATTTGTTCATCCCAAAAAATTTACCATTTTGGTTTTAGATGTAAAGGGGATATCTTTATATTCCCTTTTAAAAAGGTGCTTTTTTTTTTTTGAAAAAATATTTTTTCATTTTTACGGACTAATTGGATATAAGGAATTTAAGGCCCGGTGGAATTTACCATTTTCGTTTTAGATGGAAAAATGGTATATCATATTCCTTTAAAAAATGGTCTTTTCTTTGTTTTGAAAAAATATTTTTTGTTTTTCGGATTTTTATAAAAGGGTAATTTATCGCTCCGGTGAACTTAAATTTACCATAATTTTTTAGAAAAAAAAGGGGGATTTCATATTCCGTTTTAAAAATGGTGCTTTTTTTGTTTTTTGAAAAAAAATTTTTTTCATTTTTTACGGTTTTCTATATAAGGGTGGTGTATGTTAATTTAAATTTTATTTGGTTTTTAGATGAAAAAGGGGTATATCTTTTATATTCCGTTTTAAAAAAATGGTCTTTTTTTTGAAAAAATATTTTTGTCATTTTTCGGTATTGGTTTAAGGGTGAATTGTGATCGCTCCGTGAATTAAATTTACCATTTTGGTTATTAGATGGAAAAGGTTTTATTTTTATATTCGTTTAAAAAATGGTCTTTTTTTGTTTTTGAAAAAAATATTTTTGTCATTTTTACGGACTCTTGGTATATAAGGGTGGTGTCATCGCTCCGGTGAATTAAATTTACCATATTTTGTTTTTAGATGGTAAAAGGGGTATATCTTTATTTCCTTTTTTAAAAAAATGGTGCCCCTTTGTTTTAAAAAAAATATGTTTTTCATTTTTCGGATTTTATATAAGGGTGAATTTATCGCTCCGGTGAACTTAAATTTCCCATATTTGGTTTTTGGAGGAAAAAGGGTATATCTTTTATATTTCGTTTTAAAAAAAAATGGTGCTTTTTCTTTGTTTTAAAAAAAAAAATTTTCATTTTTTTCGGACTTTTTTATAAGGGTGGTGTGTCGCTCCGGCCCACTTAAATTTACCATATTTGGTTATTAGATGGAAAAGGGGTATATCTTTTTTATTCCGTTTTAAAAAAATGGTGCTTTTTCCTTTTTTTAAAAAAAAATATTTTTTTGTCATTTTTACGGACTCTTGTTATATAAGGGTGAATTGCGACCGCCCCGGTAAACTTAAATCACCATATTTGGTTTTTAGATGGTAAAGGGGTATATGTTTTAAATTCCGTTTTAAAAAAATGGTGCTTTTTCTTTGTTTTGAAAAAAAAAATTTTTTGTTATTTTTGAACTCTTGTTATATAAGGGTGGTGCGACCGCCCCGGTAAACTTAAATTCACCATATTTAATTTTAGATGGTAAAGGGGTATATCTTTTATATTCCGTTTAAAAAATGGTGCGTTTTCTTTGTTTAAAAAATAATATATATTTTTTTTTTTTTTACGGACTCTTGTCATAAAAGGGTGGTGTGACCGCCCGGTAAAGTTAAATTTACCATTTTTGGGTTTTTTAGATGGAAAGAGTTAAATTTTTTTTATTCCGTTTAAAAAGAAAAGGTGCTTTTACCTTGTTTTGAAAAAAAAATCATTTTTAAGATGTTTTTTTTTTAAAAGGGGTAAATTTTTTTAAATTTTTACGGATGTTTTGTGTATAAGGATGAATTGTGACCTTCCCGGTCTTTAATTTACCATTTTTGGGTTTTGATCAATGGAAAAATTAACAAAAAAAATTTTTTGTGTCCAGTCACATCACTCTAATTAAATTGCCCTTCTTTATTTTATATTTTATACATGTTTAGGAAATAAACACTCTAAAAATATAATAAAACAAAAAAAAGTTTTTTTTTACAAAAACAATATTAAAAATATTTCTATTTAAATTTTTGTCTTTTGTTTAGTTCGTCGATGGTAATATCTTGGATGCGACGCGACATTTAATTTCAGGCCCCTTTTCGGTCAGCCTACCGTTCAACGAACGTTCGGAACTTCAGGATCATAGAAAAACTACCATTTTTTTTTAAAAAAGTTATAAAGATATATACCCTTTCCATCTAAAGACCAAATATTGTCCCTTTAAGTTTGGAACAACCCCAATTTAACCCTTAAAAAGAAAATCTGTTAACAATGACAAAAAAAAATTTTTTTTAAAAAAAAAAGAAAAAATACCATTTTTTTAAAAAATTTTAAAAATATATATCCTTTCCATCTAAAGAAAATTGTCCCTTTTAAATTTCCCGGAACAACTAAAACCCTCAGATATAGAAAATCTGTTAACAATGACAAAAAAAAATTTTTTAAAAAAACAAGAAAAACTACCATTTTTTAAAACGGATTATAAAAAAATATATACCCTTTCCATCTAAAAAAAATATTTTCCCTTTTAAATTTTCCCCCCAAAAAAAATTTAACCCAGAAAAAAAATCTGTTTGACAAAAAAAATTTTTTTTAAAAAAAAAAAAACACAATTTTTTAAAAGGATTTATAAGATATATACCCTTTCCATCTAAAGACCCAAAAATTGTCCCCTTTAATTTCCCAAAAAACCCCAATTTAACCCTAGATAATGAAAATCTGTTAACAATGACAAAAAAATTTTTTATTTAAAAAACAAAGAAAAACTACCATTTTTTTTAAAAAGGATTAAAAAAAATATACCCTTTCCATCTAAAGACCAAATATTGTCCCCTTTTAAATTTCCCGGAACAACCCCAATTTAACCCTTAGATAAAGGAAAATCTTTAAAAACAAAAAAATATTTAAAAAAACAAGAAAAACTACCATTTTTTTTAAAAAGGATTATAAAGATATATACCCTTTCCATCTAAATACCAAATATTGTCCCTTTAAGTTTCTCGGAACAACCCCAATTTAACCCTTAGATAAGGAAAATCTGTTAAAAATGAAAAAAAAATATTTAAAAAAACAAAAAAAAATCTACCTTTTTTTTAAAACGGTTTTAAAAATATACCTTTCCATCTAAAGACCAAATTGTCCTTTAAGTTTCCCGGAAAAACCCCCCATTTTAACCCTTAGATAAAGAAAATCTGTTAACAATGACAAAAAATATTTTTAAAAAAAAAAAGAAAAACTACCATTTTTAAATCGGATTATAAAGATATATACCCTTTCCATCAAAAGCCCAAATATTGCCCCTTTAAGTTTCCCGGAACAACCCCAATTTAACCCTTAGATAAAAAATCTGTTAACAATGAAAAAAAATATTTAAAAAAAAAAAAAAAACAAAACTACCTTTTTTTTTAAAACGGATTAAAAAAAGATATATACCCTTTCCATCAAAGACCAAATATTGTCCCTTTAAGTTTCCCGGAACAACCCCAATTTAACCCTTAGATAATGAAATCGGGTAACAATGAAAAAAAATTTATTATTTAAAAAACAAAGAAAAACTACCTTTTTTTTAAACGGATTAAAAAAAGATATATACCCTTTCCATCTAAAGACCTATTGTCCTTTTTTTCCCGGAAAACCCCAATTTAACCCTTAGATAAGGAAAATCTGTTAACAATGAAAAAAAAAATTTTTAAAAAAAAAAAAAACAAAGAAAAACTACCTTTTTTTTTAAAACGGATTATAAAAGATATAAAACCCTTTCCATCTAAAGACCAAATATTGCCCCTTTTAATTTTCCCGGAAAAACCCCCCAAATTTAACCCTTAGAAAAAGGAAATCTGTTAACAATGAAAAAAAATATTAAAAAAAAAAAGAAAAACTACCATTTATTTTAAACGGATTATAAAAGATATATACCCTTTCCATCTAAAGACCAAATATTGTCCCTTTAAGTTTCCCGGAAAAACCCCCCATTTTAACCCTTAGATAAAGAAAATCTGTTAACAATGAAAAAAAATTTTTTTTAAAAAACAAAGAAAAACTACCTTTTTTTAAATCGGATTATAAAAATACACGTTTGGCGAGTAGAATCTTACGGATTGAATTTTAATGTATTAGACACTAATAGATAGAGAGTAGACAGAGAACGACTGCATCGGTAACCTCCACCGATAGCGACGCCGATTCCCTTACCGTTCGCATTGCTCGCACTGCTGGCAGCTGGCAGTGATGTTTAGCAAGCGCTTGGAGGTCAGCCTCGAATCAAGTATTGGAATTTTACGCGCTCACGATAGATAAAAATGTATGTTGTTTTTAACGTGCCCATAATCGCAAGTCAAAAAAACAATACCATTTAATGATATTAATCTTTTGTTCAACAGTGAAGACCATTTTTTTTTTATTACTGTATCCGTCTTCGTACCAAAGGTGGAAATAAATTGTAAACATGATCGCCTAACACGTTTGGGGATGCAAGTTTCAACCGAACTTTGACCGGACTGATAAGCGCAACGACGACACGATAACCGCCCAGGGTGGAGCTAAATTTGTTCTCGCTCTACTCCTCTCCTTCTTACAATTGCGCAAAAATCATATTCGAAATTTTCAAGCGCCGAACGTGTATACCCTTTCCATCAAAAGACCAAATATTGTCCCTTTAAGTTTCCCGGAACAACCCCAATTTAACCCTTAGATAAAGAAAATCTGTTAACAAAAAAAAAATATTTAAAAAAAAAAAAAAGAAAAACTACCATTTTTTTTAAAACGGAGTATAAAAAATATATACCCTTTCCATCTAAAGACCAAATATTGTCCTTTAAGTTTCCCGGAACAATCCCAATTTAACCCTTAGATAATGAAAATCTTTAACAATGACAAAAAATTAATTTAAAAAAAAAGAAAAACTACCATTTTTTTAAAACGGATTATAAAAATATACCCTTTCCATCTAAAGACCAAATATTGTCCTTTAAGTTTCCCGGAACAACCCCAATTTAACCCTTAGATAAGGAAAATCTGTTAACAATGACAAAAAATATTTAAAAAAAACAAAGAAAAACACCATTTTTTAAAACGGATTATAAAAGATATATACCCTTTCCATCTAAAGACCAAATATTGTCCCTTTAAGTTTCCCGGAACAACCCAATTTAACCCTTAGATAAGGAAAATCTGTTAACAATGACAAAAATATTTAAAAAAAAAAAAAGAAAAACTACCTTTTTTAAAACGGATTATAAAAAGATATATACCCTTTCCATCTAAAGACCAAATATTGTCCCTTTAAGTTTCCCGGAACAACCCCAATTTAACCCTTAGATAAAGAAAATCTGTTAACAATGACAAAAAAAATTTTTTTAAAAAAAAAGAAAAAAATACCATTTTTTAAATCGGATTATAAAAGATATATACCCTTTCCATCAAAAGACCAAATATTGTCCCTTTAAGTTTCCCGGAACAACCCCAATTTAACCCTTAGATAAAGAAAATCTGTTAACAATGCAAAAAAATATTTTTTAAAAACAAAGAAAAACTACCATTTTTTTAACGGGAAAAATGAAAGATATATACCCTTTTCATCTAAAGAAAATATTGTCCCTTTAAGTTTCCCGGAACAACCCCAATTTAACCCTTAGATAAAGAAAATCTTTTTAACAATGACTCAAAAATATTTTTTTAAAAAAAAAGAAAAACTACCATTTTTTAAATCGGATTATAAAGATATAACCCTTTCCATCTAAAGACCAAATATTGTCCTTTAAGTTTCCCGGGCAACCCCAATTTAACCCTTAGATAAAGAAAATCTGTTAACAATGACAAAAAAAATTTTTTTTAAATAAAGAAAAACTACCATTTTTTAAAACGGATTATAAAAGATATATATCCTTTTAAACTAAATACCAAATATTGTCCCTTTAAGTTTCCCGGAACAACCCCAATTTAACCCTTAGATAAAGAAAATCTGTTAAAATGACAAAAAAAATATATTTTTTTAAAAACGAAGAAAAATCACCATTTTTTTTAAACGGAATATGAAAGATATATACCCTTTTCATCTAAAGACCAAAAATTGTCCCTTTAAATTGCCCGGAACCACCCCAATTTAACCCTTAGATAAAGAAAATCTGTTAACAATGACAATTTTTTTTTTTTAAACGAGAAAAAGCACCATTTTTTAAAACGGAATATAAAAGATATACCCCTTTTCCATCTAAAAACCAAATATGGTGAATTTAAGTTTACCGGAGCGGTCGCAATTCACCCTTATATAACAAGAGTCCGTTTTTAGACCCTTTAACTTGTCTGGATATTTTTTAATTTGGCCATTTTATACAAAAGTCCATAAAAATGATATTTTTTTAATGAAAAAAACCACCTTAAAAACGGGAAATGAAGGAACCATTCAGATCTAAAAATCAACAAAAATCGGTGATTTTATAAAAGGTCCTGGAACCATCCCACTTTTATTTGTATGTACCAAAATAAATGCGTAAAATAAATAAAAAAAAAAACGTAAACACTTAAAACCATAGAAACTATTTTGAAACACTTCCACTTTAATTCCCTTATTAGGTATATGCAAAAAATAATATTCATAAATTGCTTATATATTTTACAAGATTTACAGCCACCTATGTTGTGTGAATAAAAGATAATTTAATTGAAATAAAAAATAAAAAAATATTTGTCGCAATAAGATTTAAAAAAATATATATACCTTAAAAAGACATTAAGTTCTTAATTATAAAAAAAACAACGTTCAATGGGTAATCTTTCTTTCTTTCTCTAAAACTCTCTTTACCCACATCTGGTTTGTACGTGCCATAAAGAATATAATTTAGTGTAAATAAAAAATATGCCCCGAGGGCATTTGTCCAAAAAAATTTTGAATGAAGTAGTATAGTTGGATTAGTATTAGAATGAAAATTCGGTGCTCTTTAAAAAAAAACATAAACAGTAGTTAAAAAGGTTCGATATGAACTGGCACCGCCTTTGCTTTTTATAATGTGCCGCTTTCCGCACCTGTCTGTATAAATAGTCCATATAAAAAGCAAAGTGGGCCGTCAGTAAAAATCCGACATTTTATACTTTTTATGTTTTTTTTTTCTTTTTAAAGAGCACCGAATCTTTATTCTAATACATGTTAACAAAGTAGACCGAATTAAAATAGGCGCAATTGCAATTGGGAAACTTAAAGGGACAATATTTGGTCTTTAAATGGAAAGGGTATATATCTTTCATATGTCGTTAAAAAAAATGGTAGTTTTTCTTTGTTTTTAAAGAAATATTTTTTTTGTCAATGTTAACAGATTTTCTTCATCTAAGGGTTAAATTGGGGGTTGTTTCTGGCAACTTAGAGGAACAATATTTGGTCTTTAGATGGAAAGGGTATATATCTTTTATATTCCGTTTTAAAAAAATGGTAGCTTTTCTTTGTTTTTTTAAAAAATATTTTTTTGTCATTGTTAACAGATTTTCTATATCTAAGGGTTAAATTGGGGTTGTTTCGGAAACTTAACGGCAATATTTGGTCTTTAGATGGAAAGGGTATATATCTTTTATATTCGTTTAAAAAAATGGTAGTTTTTCTTTGTTTTAATAATTTTTTGTCATTGTTAACAGATTTTCTTTATCTAAGGGTTAAATTGGGGGTTGTTCCGAGAAACTTAAAGGGACAATATTTGGTCTTTAGATGGAAAGGGTATATATCTTTATATCCGTTTAAAAAAATGGTATTTTTCTTTGTTTTATTTTTAAATATTTTTGTCATTGTTAACAGATTTTCTTTATCTAAGGGTTAAATTGGGGTTGTTCGGAAACAAGGACAATATTTGGTCTTTAGATGGAAAGAGTATATATCTTTCATATTCCGTTTAAAAAATGGTAGTTTTTCTTTGTTTTTAAAAATATTTTTTGTCATTGTTAACAGATTTTCTTTATCTAAGGGTTAAATTGGGGTTGTTCGGGAAACTTAAAGGGACAATATTTGGTCTTTAGATGGAAAGGGTATATATCTTTTATAATCCGTTTTAAAAAAATGGTAGTTTTTCCTTTATTTTAAAAAAATATTTTTTGTCATTGTTAACAGATTTTCTTTATCTAAGGGTTAAATTGGGGTTGTTCAGGAAACAAAGGGGCAATATTTGGTCTTTAGATGGAAAGGGTATATATCTTTTATAATCCGTTTTAAAAAAAAGGTAGTTTTTCTTTGTTTTAAAAAATATTTTTTGTCATTGTTAACAGATTTTCTTTATCTAAGGGTTAAATTGGGGTTGTTCGGGAAACTTAAAGGGACAATATTGTTCTTTAGATGGAAAGGATATATATCTTTTATAATCCGTTTTAAAAAATTGTAGTTTTTCTTTGTTTTTAAAAAATATTTTTTTGTAATTTGTTAACAGATTTTCTTTATCTAAGGGTTAAATTGGGTTGTTCGGAAACTTAAAGGGACAATATTTGGTCTTTAGATGGAAAGGGTATATATCTTTTATAATCCGTTTAAAAAAATGGTAGTTTTTCTTTATTTTTAAAAAAATATTTTTGTCATTGTTAACAGATTTTCTTTATCTAAGGTTAAATGGGGTTGTTCGGGAAACTTAAAGGACAATATTTGGTCTTAGATGGAAAGGGTATATATCTTTTATAATCCGTTTAAAAAATGGTAGTTTTTCTTTGTTTTTTTAAATATTTTTTGTCATTGTTAACAGATTTTCTTATCTAAGGGTTAAATTGGGGTTGTTCGGAAACAAAGGACAATATTTGGTCTTTAGATGGAAAGGGTATATATCTTTTATAATCCGTTTTAAAAAAATGGTAGTTTTCTTTGTTTTTAAAAAATATTTTTTTGTCATTGTTAACAGATTTTCTTTATCTAAGGGTTAAATTGGGGTTGTTCCGGGAAACTTAAAGGGACAATATTTGGTCTTTAGATGGAAAGGGTATATACTTTTATAATCCGTTTTAAAAAAATGGTAGTTTTTCTTTTATTTTAAAAAAATATTTTTTTGTCATTGTTAACAGATTTTCTTTATCTAAGGGTTAAATTGGGGTTGTTCCGGGAAACTTAAAGGACAATATTTGGTCTTTAGATGGAAAGGGTATATATCTTTTATAATCCGTTTTAAAAAAATGGTAGTTTTCTTTGTTTTTTAAAAAAATATTTTTTGTCATTGTTAACAGATTTTCTTTATCTGAGGGGTTTAAAATTTCGGTTGTTCAGGAAACTTAAAGGGACAATATTTGGTCTTTAAGATGGAAAGGATATATATCTTTTATAATCCGTTTTAAAAAAATGGTAGTTTTCTTTGTTTCTTAAAAAAAATATTTTTGTCATTGTTAACAGATTTTCTTTATCTAAGGGTTAAATTGGGGTTGTTCCGGGAAACTTAAAGGGACAATATTTGGTACTAGATGGAAAGGGTATATATCTTTTATAATCCGTTTAAAAAAAATGGTAGTTTTTCTTTATTTTTTAAAAAAATATTTTTTGTCATTGTTAACAGATTTTCTTTATCTAAGGGTTAAATTGGGGTTGTTCGGGAAACTTAAAGGGACAATATTTGGTCTTTAGATGGAAAGAGCATATATCTTTTATAATCCGTTTTAAAAAAATGGTAGTTTTCTTTGTTTTTTTTTAAATATTTTTTTTTGTCATTGTTAACAGATTTTCTTTATCTAAGGATTAAATTGGGGTTGTTTCGGGAAATTTAAAGGGACAATATTTGGTCTTTAGATGGAAAGGGTATATATCTTTCATATTCCGTTTAAAAAAATGGTAGTTTTTCTTTGTTTAAAAAAAAATTTTTTTGTCATTGTTAACAGATTTTCTTTATCTAAGGGTTAAATTGGGGTTGTTCCGGGAAACTTAAAGGGACAATATTTGGTCTTAAGATGGATAGGGTATATATCTTTCATATTCCGTTAAAAAAAATGGTAGTTTTTCTTTGTTTTTTAAAAAAATATTTTTTTGTCATTGTTAACAGATTTTCTATATCTAAGGGTTAAATTGGGGTTGTTCCGGGAAACTTAAAAGGTCAATATTTGGTCTTTAAATGAAAAGGGTATATATCTTTTATATTCCGTTAAAAAAAAATGGTAGTTTTTTTTGTTTAAAAAAAAATATATTTTTGTCATTCCCAAACAGATATTCTTTATCTAAGAGTTAAATTGGGGGGTTGTTGGGCACGGGGACAATATTTTTTTCAGATGGAAAGGGTATATATCTTTCATATTTGTTTAAAAAAAAAGGTATTTTTTTTGAAAAAATTTTTTTTTTGTTGTCAAAATCTAAACACCCCCAATTATTGTATTTTTCTTTTTTTTTAAAATTTTTTACATGTTTAGAAAATAACCCCCCCAAAGACACTATAAAACAAACATAGTTTTTGTTTAAAATATTAAAAAAATTCTCTTTTAAAAATTTTTTTCTTTTGTTTAGTTCGTCGATGGTAATATCTTGGATGCGACGTGACATTTAATTTCAGGCCTGTTATTACAGTCGGCCTACCGTTCAACGAACGTTCGAAACTTCAGGGTCATTGCTTAACTTCCCAAACCTTTAATCACAACAAATGATCGTAAATGGCTTCAAACTTTAGCGTTTTTTCCCCCAAACTTAAGGTTATAGGTTTATAGGGTTGGCATCAAGTTTTTGACGTCCATGGAGTAACTCTTGGCTATACTACTATGTTTGGAAGGTGGAGGAATCAATTTTATAAATCTGACCTAAGATTTGGGACTAGCGACCCTTGAAACTCAAAAGAACATAATGTGGAATGAATCTATCATATTCTTTTTAGCAATGTTTTAACAAGGGTTTTTACAAAAAACTAAAAAAAAGCTTATGTTTTAAATAAATAATTTCAGGATCATATTAAATTTGACACTTTCTTTGAAGATTTATTTGTTAAATACACTTGTTCACAAAAAAAAGTAAATTTGCATGTTCATTTTTTTTTAAAAAACCATTAATTAATATTGAGTTTTATTATTTTCTCCTTCTAAAGGCGTATTCTAAAAATTAGCCACCCAATTTCATTTGACAAAAAATTGGCAATGTGTCTCTTGTGACACTACATATATTGACTGCAACATCAGAAGGATTCTTGTGTACTTTGTGGTTAATCC
The DNA here is from genome assembly GCA_019359885.1 of Listronotus oregonensis. Classification (NCBI taxonomy): domain Eukaryota; kingdom Metazoa; phylum Arthropoda; class Insecta; order Coleoptera; family Curculionidae; genus Listronotus; species Listronotus oregonensis. The sequence goes on from JAHBCN010001076.1 coordinate 128,474, forward strand.
CACTTCTATTTTTTTTGCCCTTATTTCTTATTGGTCTAGCTGTGGTGTTGGTGGTCGATAGAATGATAAATAGTAGAATACTAGAACTCTATTCTAAGATGACTTCGCCAAACAGACTAACTTTAAAAATGATTTGGTGTCAGGAGTTAAAGTGGTAAACAAAAAATCAAGAATGTAAATTTGAAATTTTATCTCATTTACAAGGTTTTTAAAAATCCTTACATTTTTGAATATATCCACTTTTATATATGGAAGAAAAGAAAGAAGAAAAAAAGTTGCTTCCTTTTAAATATTTGTTTATACATCAGATTTCATCAACAAAATTTTGTTAAGGGTAAATTTGTTCTAGAAAATTTTAGGAAAAACTTTTAAATTTTTTTTAAGGATTTTGTTTTTTAATATAAGTGGATAGAAATTGTAAATAAAGTGACATCATCTATATTTAATTTTCCAATCATTTCTAAAACCAATGATCATTTTCAAAAAATGTATTAGTCAATTTCTATCACTTATTAAGACAACATAAAGACATTAGACCAAATTTAACACAAAATTGGGTTAAGTAACGTCTGTATTTTATGGGGTTGTTGTAATTAATAGAACATTTTCCCAATGGATTTAAATTAAAATGAAAAATACAACAATACAAACAATATGAAGCAAGATACAGCAATATAAAGCAATGTATAAAAATAAAGCAATCGGGTGCAATAATTACAATATGAAAAATATAGGTAATACAGTTTAAATATGAGAACCACTCCAAGCTATACTCCTATAATAGGTTATTGACTATGTAAAACAAAAAATTAAAAGGAAGTACACAATTTTAAAGGGGTTTTCTTGTTTCATATGTTCAATTGCCCCTAAAATATAAAAAAACCGCTGAGTGCTACTATGTTCTTAAAACGGTTTTGTTTGGAAATCTTTAAATTTGCTAGCCAGATATGAATTTTTTAATGTTGGCTACTCTCATCTTTTCTAATTTGTAATGTTTTCTTCAAATTTTCTTTAACTTTTTCCTTGTGGTTAGGTATATACAACACGGCATGGAAATTTATGTTATGACCTTTAAAGTAGTGGTCGGTTTGTAGAATTAAAAGTAACCAAAAATTTTAAAATTTCAAAGTTACCACTTTAAGTATCTATTTTTACTTTCTAAAGAAAATGGGATTGCCAAAGAAGAGTTAAAAAATATATATTTTATGTAGTTGTAAGTTACTATTAAAAATGTCAGTGATTTTTAAAGTTTTTGTATTTATTTTAATTGCAATTATTTAGAAAATGTAATAAAGTATTATGATTCACAAAACCCTTATGTTTTTAAAGATATTACCAATAAAAGTAGCAATACCTATTTAAAAAAAAAAACCAATCTGAACTAGATACCAGATAACCCCCAAAAGCTTTTTTTCGGGTGATAAGTAAAAAACCTGGTGATGTCAAAAATTTAGAGACATGATTTTTTGCATTATCAAAAACAGCCTTTTTTAGGCTAATCAAAAAGTTTTTACATCTGATTACATATTGTATTATACATGTATTTTTATATGTTAACCAAATAAACAACTCTTGACTGGTGTTACTAACAGATAATGTATAATAAAATGATGGTAGGTCCTTTACCGCCCCCCTTACCATTTTAATAATTACATCTTTGGTTATTAGTATATAGGCATCAACCAGATCTTGAAAATAATACTATCTTTTTTTTTTAACCTAAATGTTCTAATAAAAATATTTTAAACTGTAAAGTACTTTTTTTAAAAAAAAACTTTTTTAAAAAAAAATTTTTTCCAAAGCAATTTTTTTATTTAAATTTTCTTTTGTTTTTTTTGGCCAAAACGTAAGTTTTAATTTATCTTTTTCACATTGTTCTATAAAGCTATATTAACAACACCTTTGGGAATAGCCTTCTGTTTATTTAGAGGGGAAAATTTTGACATGGGACAAACAACTGAACTGTATTTCTGTTTTTGTCTTGTACGTAGACAGCAGTTTTTTTTTTTGAACAATACAGGACATACCTACTTACAACTAAACAAAATATACATTCAGTATACATATAAAAAGTTCAGAATGGGCAGGTGGAAAAACCAAAAATATTTTATTAAAAACTAAACTTTAAAGCCCAAACTGTATTTAACCAACACAATAGCCCTAAAATTTTTTTGTATCTAGTTTGGCGCCCCCCCCCCTTTTTCCCATAAAAACAATAGATTTGATCCAAATTTCCGATTTGCAAGCTAACCTTCACATAAACGTTAAAAAATGCCCCAAATTTTTTCCCCTGAAGTTTCTGTTTATCCGGCGTCACGTGACCAACTCACTTAAAGATGATTGTTTCCCCAAACAATAAGAACTGATTTTTTTTTGGTCCGTTTGAGCCGGTTTTTGGGGGAAAACCCGGGTTTTTACGTTTGCTAGCTTGGTTTGAGCTGGGAAAATACCTTGGCGGTATTATTCTTGGGAAGGTGCAGGCGGTGATCGGCGAATTGCACTAGAACGACCGCCTTTGGATGATCGTTTGTATTGGTTTGACGGAGAAACGCGGGAAAATAACTAATAACCTTTACTTACCGGAAAAAAAGGCAATAAATACATCAGAAAAATCTTTTTACGGGGGGGTGCCTAATAAAAGAAATTTATTTCTCGGGGGATTTAAAAATGGCGGGCATTACGTTAGCCTTTGAAGAGAAGCTCGTAACTAATTTCACTTTTTATTTTTTAAATTGGCATTTCCTTAAAAATTAACAACTCTTCTAGTTAGATAAGACTTTAAACTAGGGAAAAAAAAATTACCTACGTATTTTGTCGAAAAAATCCACATAAGAATCGCAAAAAAATACGGAGCCAAAAAACACACCTCCATTAGCAAAAACTCGCTTTACAAGCTTTGGTCGACTACCGTGATGGCGGTTGCGCGTATGTCCGTGTGAAAGCAACCAAAAACCCCAAAAATTGTTCGAAATTCGTTGAAATTGAAAAAATACTGTTAAAATGGGGTTTAAAAATTTTTTTCCCCCTTTAAAAAATTAGGCCTTAAAAACAATATTTTAGCATTTTACATCTGATGGATATGGATTAAAAATAATGGCTGTTTGAGGTCATGTAAATGGCCCCCTTTTCAAACAAGTTTTTTTCATAATATTGGGGGCCCAAAAAATTTTATCTGTCCTACCATTTTTTTGTGCAGTATTTACCAATTTTCTACGTGTTTTCTGTGCCCCCCTTTTCCCCAATTTTTTTCCTTTTTAAAATTTCTCCCTTTTGGGGAAACAGTCTTTTTTTTTTGCTGCAATTCTCTTAGATATCAAGCTGTCAAAAACAAAGGGAAAAAACCCAAAAATTTTTAAAAGGGAAAATCATGCAAAATTTATTGTTTGATAAAATTTCATCATTTTTTAAATGAAAAAAAAACAGGAAATAAAGGGGGAAACCCCCCGTCTTCAACTAATTTTTTTCCAAAAAAAGCTTCCCTTTTTGGGGATCTCGATTGACATGCGCTTACGTTTGACACTTGACACAACCCCCGGATCCCGGGGGTTCAAAAAAAAGGGGGGGGATTTAAAATAAGTACTAAACAATTATATAAAAAACAGCCCTTTTTCGTTAAATATAAAAAATTTTTTTTACTGTCAAAAGTGCTTTTTAAATGTCTGACCCTTTTTTTTTAAACCGCAAATATAAGTTTTATTTATTACAAATTAAAAAATTTTTTTTGTATCTAATTCCCGTAATACAAACAGTCAATAGTTCTTTTTTTTTTCATTATATTTTTTCTTTTGTGGTATTGGGGGTTTTTATAATATACATTCTACAACCTCACCAACATAAACCGAGATGCATTAAAACATCTTTTAAAGTTTATAAGCGTAAAGTTTTTGGGGAAAAAGGGAGATTAAAAAACATCATTTTTTGGGGGTTTTTTTTTTTTAATATTGAATCCATTTTTTTTTTAAAAAAAATTTTAATTTTTTATATTGTAAAGTATTAGATAGTTTAAAAAAAAAACTAAAAAATAATAAACAAATTTATTAAAACATAATATAACTTACACAACTTAAAAAAAATACAAATATAACTTTAAATAACACCCCAAAACCCCCCTTTAAATGCCCAACAAAAGTTTTGTACATGTCAAGGCAGCTGAAAGTGGGTAAAATTTTAGAAATAGTGTCTTCAGTGTAGTCAACATTTGCTTCCCCTCCCCTAGCCCCTACACAATCACTTTGGATCTTCAGTTTGGGAACTAATTCCTACAGTTTTTAAAATTTTTGGGGAAAAAAAAAACATAGCAATTTTTTAACACCAACAGGGGAAAAATGGATTATTGGATTTTTTAAAGACTTTCAGTAGTTTAGGGCCACTTTCTGCTCGTATCGAAAATTTGTGGAGAAAAAGAACTAAAAATAAAAAAAAAATTATTACAAAATTTTAATCAACATTATCTAAATATAAATAAATTAA
>JAHBCN010001077.1:0-87500 GCA_019359885.1 Listronotus oregonensis
AAAGGGAAAATATCGATTTTTTCATTTATACAAAAGCGGGTTCTGTACCGCTCGCCGCCAGTCGGAGGAGCGTATTTCCCAAATTTTCTTCCAGCGACGTTTTGTAGATGGCGCTGGTAGTAGGCGCGAAAATATCGATTTTTTCATTTATACAGAAAGCAGAGGTTACTGTACCGCTCGCCGCCAGTCGGAGGAGCGTAGTTCCAATTTCTCCCAGCGACGTTTTGTAGATGGCGCATGGCGCTGGTAGTAGGCATTGTCTCGCACGCTAAAGCATGGGGCGTCGTCTGTTGTTTGTTTCAGTACGAAAGCCTAGTGGTCCAATGGTAGCGCCTTTGCCCCGCAATACGAAGATCTGTATTATCGCGTGTTCGATTCTACCACGACTCCGAGAACTTTTTTAATAAAAACAGATGTGGCTTGGCTTTACAAAATCAATATTTAAGAAAATACTCGTGACGTAAGACCCTGATGGTATGGTACAGTGGAAAAATCAATATTCAAGAAAATACACGTGACGTAAGACCCTGATGATATGGTAGCGGGGGAAAGAATTTAATTTAAGAAAATACCCGTGACATAAGACCCTGATGGCATGGGAGCGTGGAAAAATTCCCACGAACAAAAGCGGTTTTTTAACAAAGGATTGGCGGCTTTTATCAAAGGAAAGCGGCTTGTATCAAAGGGTTGGCGGCTTTTATCAAAGGAAAAAAGTTCCCAGGCTCATATCAATTTACTAATTCCAAATTGGGAGACAAGGACCAGTCCAGTGGCCTCCTAGGAGTCCAGATTTAACTATAATGGATTTTTTCTTATGGGGCCGATTGAAACAAATTGTTTATCGTACACCTCTAATAAATGCCACGATATTAAAAAAAAATTTAATCACAAATAAATAAAAGTAGGCCGATTTTTCGAAAATTGGTATTAGAGACTGCCTCTTAATTTTGAACAATTTTTCCTAGTGACTTATTTCCAAATCTTCTCGAATAAATGCACTTTACTCTTGTATCATTTTAAGTTTTTTTAATTTTCTGAACACCCCGTATAAAATATGTTAAATGTTTCTATCCCAATCTTATTTTTAGAAGTAGCAAATTTTTTTATCAAGAGTAGCTTTTTTCGATAAAATCAAAAATAAAAAAGTTTTCTCTCTTCAACACCTTATCCGTGGACATACTGTATACATTGATGATATTTGGATGAACCATTTTTGAGATATTTAAGCTTAAAATATAAATAAATTGAAAAAAAATATATATTAGTATCAAGAAAGCTATGAAAACAATAAAATTGTTTTAATAAATTTGACGTTTTGATATTGTAAAAAAGTTGAAATTTTAACTATTAAAAGTAGTTTGTATTCCTTTTTTGTCGATGAGCTATTCAGAAGAACAATAAATTGCTATTATGCGTCTTTTTTATGGTAACAGTAATAATGTGACGACAGTGCAAAGGGAATATTACTTATTATATCCTTAACAACGGGTACCCATCTGTAGATACTATTAAATACATAGTAAGAAATTTTATTGAACAGAAAAGCTTTAAAATGAAGAAAAGGACTGCAGCACGAAATGAAAACAAAGTTTTGGATATCCTCGTTTTTTTAGGATAATTATTATACTTTTTCTATTGGGCTAGTACTAACTACTATTAATAATTTTAGAAAATCCTGAAATATCAATCTCGGATGCGGCATCTGAACTTAATAAAACAGATTATAAAATTTATTTTACCTTAAAATTTTACAAATTTTATCCTTATAAATTTATATCCCAGAAACTTCCTGAACAAAACATGCAGGACCGACCTAACTATGGATTGGAAATAGCTAGGTTTATGCAGCAGGATCCAAATTCTATTCACCGACAAGTCTTCCTTCACTTTAGCAGGAATGTTTAATCACAAAAATAAACATTATTGGTCCAGAGAAAACCCTCACCAAATTCAGCAACATAACAATTTTATTGTTTCCATGGCTTTCTTGATACTAATATAAAACTTTTTTGTAGTTTATTAATAATTTAACCTAAATCTCAAAAATGGTTCATTCAAATATCATCAATGTATAAATATTTGAAATCAGAAAAAATGATTTTTTGTTGTAGCGCATAATATACAGGGTGTTTTATTTTAAAAAGTTGAAGTTGGCTATATTTTTCCATTTTTTTTTTTGGATATTTTTTTACTATAATTTCAAAAGATAACATGGAAAAAATCCAAAAACAATTTTTATATAAAACATTTTTTTCTCTTTAAAAATAAAGGCTCCAGAAGCCACGTAAATATAATCAAAGACCCTGTACATAGGTTAGATTTTTTGGTCTTACACATTTTTTATTCGATCAGCGGTTTTGCCAAAAAAACTTTGCCCATGATCTAAAATTAATTGTAATTAACTGTGATTTAAAACAATAAGTAAATTTAAATGAAAAATGTAACTACAAACAAAATATTACTGGGCAAGTGTACAAATTGACCACCATTTTGCAAAATACATTTATTAGCATTTAAAAAATTGGATTTCTTGTGCCTAATGTCCCGGATTATTAAAAGGGTTGTTAGCAATTAAAAAAAAAAATATTTGCATTTACGTCAGAAGTCTATCATAGAATTTTCTATACGTATTTTTCGGATAACCTTTACATATATGAAAGATGTAAGGGTGTCCTATTTTCGATTCTTTCATATGGTATCTCCGTAATTATTGAGGCTATTAAAAAAGTAATATAGGCGTATTGTGGTCTTTTTGGGCCAAACATAAATGGTTAAATCAAAATTTTAAATTTTCGTTTGTTAAGGAACAGTGAAAAATCGAAAAATTAAATTTTAGAATAAGTCTATATTTTCTTAGAGAAACAGAAGGATGTATAACCAGAACTAACCAGAACATTTTTTAAAAAAAAAAATAGGAGCGAGCCACATTTTACCTTTCCCGCATAAAGAAAAATAAAGTCAAAATAATGTCTTACAATTAAAATAGATCAGTAAAAAATAATAATCGTACGATTAAACTAAAAAATAAGAAAATAGTTAATTTTAATAAAATTTGCATACAGGGATATTTGGGGCGCTGAGCATATATCTATACCAACGTTTTGCGAAAACCCCGTAGATTTTGAGTTATAAGGGTTCACATTAACCTAACCTGAAAACTAGCTTCCAAAGACTCTTAACACCCAAATCGGATAATCTTATGATAAAACACATATTTAATTTAAAGGATAACTCGTTCTTACAATTATTTATTAAAAATAAATAATAATATAGAAAAAAAAATATAATAACCTTTTTATACGACTGCTTTAGAAAATGGGGTTTTGCACACGCTAAACAAGCTTTGAAAATTTATTTTTACAATGTTGAGAAAATATGTTTTTTTTGCAACGGTTTTCTTTAATATGATTTATTATGGTTTTTTATTTTTTCAAAATATAGAAAACTCAAAGTAGGCTTTATTCCATAGCAACCGTCATGTTTTCTTTGTTTTGTTGATTAGATACCAATTTAGAACAAAAAAATTTTGATTTTCAAAAAAATGTCCGATTCTGAAGAAATTCTAAAAAAGATTTAATCTCGTCCCCTTCCAACAAAGTCAAAAAGATCGATATGAAGCCGAGTTACATCGATTTATGAAGTGGAGAAAGCAAATAACGCAAACGTTTTCCGAAAATGTTATGTTGGTGTACTTTGGGAAAAGCGTCGAACAAATACAAGTCTTCAACATTATGGAGCACCTTTTCCTGCTAAAACAACCCTGAGGGCAAACCAAAATACGGATATTGGGAAAACCAGAAGTTACCCTAATAAAAAGAAAATCAGAAAACTATGTGCCAAAGAAGTCCAAAATTCTTGGAGAATGATTTTTGCCGCTTCCAAAGAACGCTTCAGACGAGAAATATTTCTAATCAAGGTAGGCATCACAGTTATTTTATTTATTTTTGGTGTCATTTTTATATGAGAAGGTTTAGAGGCAGGGGGTTTCCCATTTTGTTTTTAAATAGTGCTAGTTTCAAAAATACTTACTTAAAATGAATAAAACTAAAGACTTATCGGTATTTTTCTTGTTTCAGGCAGTGGTGGCAGTCGGGCTCTCTGGGGCATGCCGAAAGAAGAATTGTGCTTCCTTAAAAGAAAATATGACGGTTTTCACCAAGTTAATTAAACTAGAGAATACCAAAACGAAGATGCCGAGATCATTTACAGTGTCGGAAGTCTCTACACCATCTTAAAAAAGTATTCTGCCCTTCGACCTCCACTCCTGCAAACAGATCGTTTTTTTTTTTAATTATCAAAATGGAAAATGCACTCGCCAAAACATTGGAATTAACAAAATTGGCGGTATCAAAAGACATCGCCAAATTTTTATGTTGGAAACCCGAAGCCTATACCGGGCATTGCTTTAGGCGGTCGTCAGCCACAATATTGGGAATTCTGGATCAGATTTGTTGGCTCTGAAGCGCCAGGTGGATGAAAATCCAGCTCATGCCGAAAGTTATATAGTGACTCGCTTAGTAAAAATGGATGTTTCAGAGAGGATCTCTTCCTCTGTCGTCTGTTGCGGCACGCCAAACAGCAATTGAGTAATGAAGTGCCGCAAAAAAAACTGCAATATGCCGCGACAGAGAACTGTATGCAAGGTGCCAGAAAATGTTGTCTCCATCGTTAAAGTCGTCAACAATGCGACGATTCCTGCAGAAGTAAACATTACAATTAATATTTTAAAATAGTTATGAAGTTTCTGTTTGCTAAATTATAGTCTTGGTTCTTTTTTTCCATTATTTGTTTTGCGTTTTTTTTTAAAATAAAAATTTACACAAAAATTTTTTTTTATTTGCAGTCGTATAAAAAGTATCGTAAAAACTCGTTAGAAACCTCTTTGCACACTCGCGGATTTGTGGACTGACTTCGTCTCGGTCCATAAATTTTGTCTCCCCGTGTGCAAAGAGTCGTTTTCAAACCTTGTTGTTTAATATACTTTTAAAAACAATTTTTACTTTCAACAAAACCCCGGAAAGAACCATACTTTTTAAAATTTAAAAATTGTATTAAAGGGGAAAATTGTTATTTACGGTACTAGGCCTTGATGTGACTTATTAAAAGTAGCGAGTTTAGATGTTTATAGACGAAAGAATAATAGCATTACGCCGTGTATCGTACTTTTTTTAAAATGTTTTATTAAAAAAAACCCTAATAGTTGTTCACTTCGTGCGTGCTTTTTCATTATGGAAGAAATCTAGCTAAAATATGCCGAAAGCAACCAGTAAATTGGTGCATAGCAAGTTTTCTGCGCGTTATGATAAGAAAAATTAGCTCTTCAGCAAGTAGAAAATACCTCTAAGGCAAAAAATGGCATTCTTTTTGGCGTATTTCTTGGATGTCTCAACACTGTGGAAAAATATTCGTTGCTAGTCTATGCTGATGGTAAGAGAAGGAGCCGACATTTCAAAATATTCAACCTTTTTGAAGCAGCAAGCAGTTGGTTAACAGGCAAACAAACCAGAAATTTTGACTAGAGAAGAAGTTAATCGATTTATGAATAAAGCCCCATCAGGGAAGGAGTATCCTTTGAGAAAGGTAAATAATTTTAAACTTTTCGTTATTTTTTTGAATCATGAAAATGTGTGTATCTTAAATGATATATTGAATAACAATTACAAAAGAGCGTTTTATTATTGCATCATTTTGGCAATCCTTTTTAAATCATTTATTTTATTGGTACTGGGAATCGCAATTCTTAAGAACCAGTAACAAATCATATCCACCAACACGACGAAATAATAATTAGTTTATAGGCTTGATTTTGTTTGTAGTTTTAAAGATAAAATATTAAACAAATGTAAATACTTCCTTAAAAAAAGCCCGGAAGTAAAAAAATTTCCGAACTCAGTACTTTAATGAGCTATTTCCCCGGAATCAGATGCGTCTTGGAAATGACGCATTACAGTAAAAAGGGAATGAAAAAGATTTAAAGGTTTTTAAATTAAAATTGTGAATAACTAATAAATTTGTTCTGTAAAATAATAGTTTTTTTTTATAAAAATACCCCTTTTTTGGGAGGAGGTTTTGAATTTGTGGTTATGTCAAAGTTAAACCTCTAAACAATTATGGCCGCCCAAGGGCGTAGCCAGGATTGTATATGGGGGGGGGGGCAGACAAAGAAAATTCTAAATTATATTGTTTGTTTTGATCGCTGTTTTCACCATATGAGTTTCACATGAGCAGTAGAGGTAGTAGTTAAAAAAATAATAATTTTGAAATAGCTTTAATGAATGCGAGCGGCGACCGATGAAGGCGACAATATTGGCTAATTTGTTGCCTCCCCTCTCACCCCATCCCCACCCGCTCTGCCTATGTCTATTTTACTTAGGGTTCTTAACTACTTTTTTTTAAAATTCTTGTTTTTTACCAAAAAGTTTCTATATAAAAAAAAAACTGCGCCCCCCCCCTTTGTTATAAGTGACATTTTATAAAGTAAAAAAAAAATGTAAACAAAAATTTTATTAGAGATCACATCACGTATAGTTGGATTTCACAAACCAGCTTTTTAAACCTGTTAGTTTTTAGATCTTTAAGGTTGAAAATTATGAAGCTTTTAGAATTACAGTTTACCAGCGAACGACCTAATTTAGATTCCGCATTTGCACCTAAGAAAAAACCCGTATGTCAAATTTTTTCAAAATTGATCCTGGGTCTGGTAAGGAAGAAATTATCAAGAATGCTAGATTGAACAAATACCTTTTCTGACGATTTGGCAACAAATAGGATTTCTGGCTACTACTAATTCTAATCTGTCCCCAGCTGAGGCTATTAGTGGTACCGTCAAACAACAGTCAAAGTCGACGGTTTTTGTATCGTTAACCTGAAAAGAACATAGTGTTCTATATCATTAGTTACAAAAAAGGTTTCATGTGTTAATTGCGATTGCTGAATATCGATTGTAATGTGTCCTACATGGTGACAAAAAAGTCTGAAAAAAAGAGGTAGGTATTTTTGCAGAAGTTTTTCTTGCTATTACAAAACAGTAAGCAGATTTGTAGATACAATTCGATCAAATACATAAATATGTAAAAATGCGAACTACTCCACACTTTGTTATTATTATTCTTTAAATAATAAACATGTAAATAAAGTTTAAATTTTTTATTTGAAATAATATAAAAAAAAGTGAATTATTAAAAACCCACATAAAAATTGATAAGATTAATCCGTTCTTTAGCCATCATTTTATAGTCCCTACTTTAGATCCTGTACCAACTTATTTATAAAACTAGCCCCTTTTGATGAACATGAGACCATCAAAAAAATATTACATGGAATATTAAACCCTTTACCCCTTACATCTCCCCTTAAAGCGAAATCACTCAAAAATTACAGGTCAGCACCATCTAAAGTATTGGCCTATTCAGTTCGGTTACGTTATAGCACCAACAGACAGACAGACAAAACGGGCAAGCGGCGAAAAAAATATTAGTGTTAATGTATTTTTACCTGTATTGTCATAAGGCCTTAACAATCCCACGATGTCTGCGGGTCCGCCTTTTCTTATCTATTGATATAAACTTTCCCTTTTACATATAATCCATCACTGACACTAAAACCATAATCGTCATAAATCGAGTCCTTATATAGCATCACGTGATATATTTCCTTTTCTAACATATTTTCTGTACGATCAGGCAGGCGTTCCATCGTGCCCATGGAGTGATTATAGTGACTGAAAAAGACAAAATAATCATATTTATCACTAAATTGTGACATGGTGTAAGTGCTACTGGGTTTAAAAAAAAACGATACCTATTTTATTATTTATTTTGATGCCTTTAAATAGCTATTTGTGTATTAAGAGTGCAAAGTAACACATTGCCGCTTTGAGCAAAAAGTTTGACGCCTATCTTGCGAAAGTGGCAATCTCACTTTGCACTCGAATTTTACACAATATTTTTCTACAACCGCAGATTTTATAAAAAAAACATTTGGTAGAACTGATTATTGATCAACTTAAAATTGACAAAAACAACAACTGTTAAAAACAACAGTTAAAATTTTTTACAGTTTTCTATTATAGTTTCCATGGTAACTCTGCAGTAAGAAAACGCCCCCTCCTCGGAAAAGTACAACATTGCGCTTTTTTAAATCGCAAACATGGTACTTTTGCTTGTTTGTAGAAAAAAAGCATTTATTTTCAGTGGTTGGGAAAAATTTCCAAATTGTTAAGCAAGTCCATTCTTTCTGAATCGGTAAAAGTCATGAAATTATATAAATAAACATCTAACAAATATTAAAAATATCGGTTACTGTTTTTTGTAAAACAATTCAATATAACTACTAAGATGGACAGAAATTCTTTAAAACAAATATGTGAATGGGTGAGTTGCTTAATCGAATAAAGGATTTTGTTCACACTCCTCTAATAAATAATTAATTGATTTTGCCGGATTTATTTCAAAACAAAATGTCTTCTGAAAAACATGACACTTTAGGAAAATAGATAATACAACACTTCTCAACAAAGACATCCGTCCAACATCATAACTGTCAAAATTGCATTTGTCAAAAATGATATTCGTCAAAAATAGTATTTGTCAAAAACACGTGTTAAAAATGACATCTACCAAGTAATCTGTCAAGCTGTTTTGCTGTCAACATCGCATAATTTTTATGTAAAAACAATACTTTCTCTGTTACATTACGTACGTTACATATATCGTCATCCCAAAATAAAAGTAGAAGATAACTTAAAAACTTAGTTTTACGAAAAAAACCAACAAAAAAGATTTTAAGGTATATATTTTTTTTATTTTTGAATTATTTTAATTTTAAAGTAAAAAAAAAAAATAAATTTCTCTGTATTTTTTTGTCTCATATGTCATTTTTTTAAAAGTAAGTTAACACAAACAATGTCACTTTTAAGGTAGGTGCTCATGTGCGGAAAACCGGAACGAAAGTGTCAAATTTCTTAAATTTAATTGCTTTACTAAGTCAGCTGACTGTCAAAATTTAAAATTTTTCAATCAGAGTCAAGAAATTTGACAGTTTTTGTTACGGATTCTGGTTATCCTCACTGAAGTACCTACCTTTAGAGTTTTGTTGTTTTCCTTCTTATATGTTAGCAGATCAGTAGGTAAATTGAAGCCTACACTTTAAATCTATTTATAAATATCGTCAAATTTAGTCTTGAGTGAACAAATTTTGTCTTAAAGTAAAAAATGTAAAGCTCTTTGTGTGGTGGCAACAAGAGATCGCTCTGAACATGAAAAGCAAAATTAGCGCGTTAGGGGTGGTTGAGTTATTTAATTATGTAACTTTTCCATAGTATTCTCTGTTTATCTATTTTTTTAAATATAACATAAAAAAATCATTTCTGGACTTATATCCTTTTTTTTTCGAATAATAATGACCTAGGAATACTTACTTCATAGTATTTCCAAAATTGTAATTTGGTAGTGGTAACGGACTTGGACAAAATATTTCCTCGGTATCAGAGTAGTACTGCAACTCCGAATTCCTCTTCTTATTTTTGGTAAGTGTAAGGTCTTTGTCTTGATCGTGAATTTGGTCTTGGTACGATAGTGGCTCGCTGAGGACACTTTCAATGTCCTTGAGCTCTGCAAACAAATTATTTCACATTATCCCTAATTTAAGTACTACTTAAAAATTACGTATACGGGATGTCTAAAGAATACGTGTTTAATTGTATGACATACTCCTAACATCAAAACAGGTCGGTTAAGGATCAACTAAGTTATATTTGAAATTATTGTTTTGTTTAGAGGTAGAAGAATCAAAAATTTAAAAAAAAATATATTCTGAAAGTACCCAAACAAAAAATCTGTTGGTTTTCATTTGGGGAAAATTTAAAGGTTCCCGAATGCTTTGACAAAAAAAGTTTATCACGATTCCTCGGGGAACCCGGCTGAGAAGGGCCCCCCCAAAGTCTAAAAAAAATTTTTCCCCGGAATATCTCCAAAATATGGAATTGAGAACTTTTTTTTAAAAAAAAAATGAAGATCACCTCGAAATCTAAAAAAATGGCCTTTAAGTTTTTTTCGAAACACCAAAAAGTTCGAAAAAGGCCGTCAAAAAACCCCCAAACATTCCACATAAATTAGATGGGGTAGAGGAAAAAACAGTTGGGCAATTTTTTTATCAAAACGCAAGAAAAGATGTGGGGGAAAATTTTTTGGGATCATTGAACATTGCAAAAGGTCTCATTAAAAAAAAAGAAAGGAATAAAAAACAAAAAAGATATTCAAAATTTTTGTAAAAAAAAACACCTTTTTTTTAAATTCTACAAAAATCAATGGATTCAAACCCATGAATGAGAGGTAGGGTTTTTTCTTCCCGATGAACTTTAAAATGATTAAAAGGTACATTATTGGTAAGGGAACAATTCATCCGCCCGCTTATAAGGAATCCATGAAGATATTTAGCTGAAATGGGGGGTTTTTTTCCCCGTTATCTCAAAAACTTGTTTAAAAAAAAAAAAAAACTATAAGATTTTTGTGGATTACAAGGCGATCTTAATTTTTTTAAATAAAATTTTAATTTCCATATTTTGGAGATTTTGGGAAAACCCATTTTTCGGGATTTGAGGGGCCATTTTTACCCCTTTCCATCTATTAATGTTGATAAATTTTTTTTTCGCCCCTAAGCTTTCCCCAGGACCTAAAATTGCCAAAGGGGAAAACTGATTTATTTACACAGTTTTGTCCCTTCATTTACTGGATATTTTTTTTCTTCAGTTTTTTTTTTTTTATTTTCCAAAACCCCTGTATACCTGCTGTTGTCAATGTCAAAAAATATCAATATAAGGAAAAAAAATAAATGAAAAAAAAAAAACCCCAAATTGGGTTATAAATATCTATAATTATTAAGCAAAATAAATAAACAGGTATAACAATTTTATTGTAATGTTGTTTATGTCAAAATAAAGATGCAACATAAATATTCCAACTTAGTTTTGGGATACTGCAAGGGATTAAGACTTATTTCATTAAATTATACATAAGGGGCCACTTTAAGGCCGCTAAACTGTATAATTAAAAACTGTTTATATTGTCATAAAATTTTTTTTTGTTTATTAGGGTTTTTCAAAAGAAAAAATAATTATTTTCCTCACATATTAATAAAATAAGTAAAAAATTATTTAAAGTATTAAAATTAGAAGGTTTTCCCCATAAAATAACATGGATAATGGTTTAAATAAAATGAAAAAATTTTAAATTTTGGACATGAAAAGTTGTTTTACCTGATGTGTTTTTTTTTGGTATCCCCTGTTTTACTACGTCCCAACATGGATAACTTCCACTCATAAGTCCAGGGCTTGAGTAACTGATCACTCTTCAGGATTGTAGATCTTAAAAAATAAAAAACAGTTGAAATATCTACACAGGTTTACGGCTACAAAATATTTTACTTTTTCCATTGGTAGATAACTTAAATTTAAATTTTATAATTAATAAAAAATTTTAGTTTAATTAAAAAAAAAACAAACATCTAGAACTAACTAGATCTAAAAAATAAGAATGAAAATTAATAAGTATGCTTTATTTGAAACATGTTCATAATTTGGTTTTTTTTTTTTTTTAAACGGTGATTTGTTTATCCCCAAAAAGGTTATATTTGTGGCTTTTCTCATTTTAAAAAAAAAAAGGAAAAATTTTTTCATTTATCTTTTGTATTTTTTCCTTGTTTTTTATTTATTTTTAGTTATAATAGAGATTTCATTAATAAGTTTTATTTAAATTAGAAAACAAAGAAGGTAACAATAAATATCTGAAATGCTAAAAAAAAAGTCAATATTCAATTTAAAATGAGGGTTTATTACTACTTTTTTTACATTTGGGAAAAATAAGTCATATAAATTAATTTTTTTGTTACTAAAAAAATAGAAATTTTTTTTATTGACATTTAAAACGAAAATGTAGGAAAGTAAATTTTTTTCTATTTATTTTTTTATTTTAAATCGTTTTTTAACTGTCTTTCGAAATTCTTAGGAAAAAAACAAAATGGTTATTTCCTTTTTTTTTAAAACGAAAAAAACCACAACTTCCGCTTAGTACTGTTTGGGTTACCCTGTACAGCTTACATTTTTTGGCTACCCAGCGTCGTGCTAATATATAGCCAAAATTTTCATTAAAAAATCCCAAATTATTTTCCAAGATTTTCGAATTTTCAATTACCCTGTCCCTAAATTCGAATTTTTTTCAACCGATAAGGCCGGATCAAACTATCACCATTTATTGCGAATTTATCAAACGTGAGAGCACCAGTTTTTTTGGCTAAACCACCTACACAAGAAAACATTAAACCAATAACTTTTTTGTTTTTTTTTTCAGCAAATACTTTTTTTACTTTTTTGTAAAAAACAAAAGGCACTACAAAACATTTAGAGATAAAAATGTACTTAAATTTAAAGGTGCTATTTTTTAAGCTAGTTAGAAAAAAAAAAAAAATATATATATATATATATATATATATATATATTATATATTTTTATATATTTTATATATTTTTTTTATATATATATATATATATATATATATATAATATATATAATATATATATAATATATATATATAATATATATATATATATATATATATATATATATATATATATATATATATATATATATATATATATATATATATTAATTTAAAATTAAAACCTCCTTGGAAGTCTGGGTAGAACATTGGATCCAAATCCTGCTTCCCCGAAATGGTTTTTTAAGAGGCCCCCGTACCTAAAATAAAAAAAAAGGTTAGAGGATCATATACAGGGGGTCCGAAATATTACAAAACTAAGACTTCTGGGTCAAAAAAATCGATTTAATATTTTTTTTCTGATAGTTAAACATCAAACTTATGTTTTTAGTGGTAGGTATGTAATTATAAATAGTAAACATTTCTTCTAATCATCATCAACGTTATGGCAATATAGATGTTGTTACGACTACATGTATTTTAACCTTTTTTTTTGATTTTAAAAATTTTTTTTGTTAAATGAGTCTTTTGATTTGAAAAATATTTTAAAATTTTTTTAACTGAAATAATTAAACAATTTAGGAACTAAATTATATCAAAGTAAAAAAAAAAAAAAAAAAATAAAAAGAATTATTAATTTTTAAAAAATTTATCATTTTTATTTTGGGTTTTTTTTCCCGTCCAGCAATACTTACATGAAATATAAAGGACAAATGGATCAAAGAGAAAATTATACACTAGTAAAAGGGCCAGATTTGAATATGGGGATTTTCTTTGTAAAGTGCTTTAAAACGAACTTAACAGGACTCAATCAATGCCGGGGAAAAATTTTAAAATTTTTTTAATGATCTTAAGACATTCAAAAATTTTTTTATAAGAAACTTTCACTTTTTATATAGCCAATTACTATACCACTAAAAAAACGTCCTTTTCTGGTGTCTAACTATCAGTTATCCTAATTATCACTACTGGTAATTTTTAAATTTTTAAATTTTTAAACAATTTTTCTGTAATGTTTTGTAAGTAAAAAATTTTTTTACAAAATTTGAGGAAAAATTTAAAAAAACTAAAAAGTGGACAAATTCACCAATATCTCTATATATGGTAGCTTTTGATTTTCCCATATTTTAGGATTATTGAACGATAAAACAAAAAACTTTTAACGGAGTTCTATTTATAGTTCATATCTTACCCTTTTAATAGTTTTTAAAAAATGAGAAAAAAAAAAAATTAAGAGCTTATTTTAATTTTTTCCAAATGTTTTAAAAAATAAAAAATATTAAAATTATCTAAAACATTTTCTTGGTAGCCGTTTTTCTAGTGCTGATATTTCTAGAGGTAACCCAATTTTAGAACACTGTATATTTATACCTATAAGTTCCACAGTGTAAACCACACATATCAAAAACAAATTTGAATTTTTTTTTTGCTTTTCCACTTTGAGAGTAAAATTTTTTGTTTAAATTCGTATGTCAAAGGCAGATTCGGGAAAAATAAAAAAAAATTATACAATTAAAGACGGAAAATCGGGTTAAATTTACTATTTACAGTTTAAGATTGGGGAACAAAATAATTTAACTATCAAAACTGTACTTTGTGAACAAATCGTTGGGAGGTAATCTAGAACATCATAAAATGTCATTTTTTATAAAGCCTAGAATTAAGTTTTTAAATTTTTTAAAAGTTTCACGACTTATCCAGGTCTTAAAAAATTTGGTTTAAATGTAACATATTTGACATTTTTGTAAGAATCATTTTACGAAAAAAATGTCAGGCAGCAATAAAATGTTAATTACTTCGATTTTTTTAAAAATACCCAGTCAAAAGTAAATTTAAAATTTTCATTTTTTTATATTTAAATTTTAAAACTTTTTAAATGGGAAAAGAAAAATCTTTTTTTTTGATCTAAAAAAAATTACCTGATATGGTCCAAGGGTTCCCCTTTTAATAACCATCACCAGCATGTAAAGTACCGTTTTGTGAATATAAAACTTTTTTATCTAAAGATGAAAGGTTCCTTTGATTTTTTGATGCTAAACAAAAGATTTGAAGGGTTTTAAAAATCCATTTTTTTTCTTTCAAGGACATATAAAATTTTTTTAAAAAAAAATTGTTGCTTTTTTGGGGCTTTAAACTGACTAATAAAAATAATATCAAGCAGCCTCAATAGTTAAAAATAAAAAACCGTATTTATTAAAAACAGAAATGTAAAATGTGTTAAATTTTGGGAAAAAAGGGTTTAATTTATTTATTTTAATGGAACTTCTAGATTTTATCTTTTTTTATACAAAATTTAAATTTGGTTACAAAGCGTATATTATGGTTAAAACAAGAAAATCTAGCTAAATAATTTAAAAATACACCAATTATTCCTAAATTTTTAAAAAAAAAAAAACTCATTTTAATTTTTTAACCGAAATATTTTTTTGGACTGAAAAAGTTTTGGGGAATTTTTTAAATGAGGAATTTTGGTAGCTTTTTTTTCCCCCATTTTTAAACCCCGATAGTTGATTTTATAAATAATTCAAAAAAAAAAAAAAAAAAAAAAAAAACCCACTCTTTTATAAAGATTTTTTTAAAAAAAAATTTTTTTTTTAAAACTGTTTTATTTTTTTCAGATTAGTTATAAAAAAACCAAAAAAATATATTTTAAAATTGAAACTATGATCTTTAAAACATAAAAAAATTTCTGATAAAAAATTTCCGGGAAAAAAAACCGTTTTTTAAAAAGGCCAACAATTTTTAAAAATTTTTTTTTTTTCGGGGCAATTTTTTAAGTTTTAAAAAGGGAATTTTTCCCCCCCAGGGGGTTTTTTTTTAAAAGGGAAAAAATTTTTAATTGGGGTACTTAAAAATCAAAAAAGGGTTTAAGGGGGAAAGAAAAACCCCTTTTAAAAGGGTTTTCCGCAATCTAGATTTCCTAGGGCTCCAGATGGTCTGTGAATAGGAATGCAAAATTTGTTATTTTGGTTTCCCCCCACTGGGTTTTTATGTAAACATTATTTTTATAATGTAAAGAAAAAGGGATGGAGGGACCAAAATTGATCAACCCCGGGGCCGGACCCAAACTGTCATTTGTTTTTTTTTGGTTTCCCCAAGGGGGGGGTTTTTTTCCAAAGTTTTAAAATTTTTACCAATCATAAATATTGCCACCTTTTTATAAGATATTTTGAAAAAGGGGACCCAAATTAATTTTATATAGTTAAAGGGGGGATTTTTGGGAAAATTTTCCCCCAAAAGAAACCGAGTGTGTCTCCAGGGGGGAAATATGCAAAAATTTCCTTTTAGGTGGCGGTTTTTGGACAAAAGGCCCCCTTGGTTTGTTTTTAAATTTTTGCTTTGCCGGGGAAAGGGGTCAGTAAGGGATTTTTTTGGCCGACGAGTGAGGTAACCCCCTTCCCCAAATTCTTGGACCTTTTTACCCCTTTCCGGTTAGCCCATTGTGGGGAAAAGGACTCCCCTTTTTCCGATGAAGCTCTAGGGCCTCCAAAAAACCAAAATCCGGGCCCCCTTACCAGACGTGGTTGTAAGGGGCCCTTTTACCTTTTTGGTTCCAAAACCCCTTTGTTGTTTACCATGTTCGGCCCCTTTGGCATTTTGTATCATTTTTCCCCGTTTTTTTTCCCCAGGAATCCGTGTCAACCGCGGTTCCAGGTAGTCCTGACTCTTCCTTATTCCTATTACTACTTCCCTGCGAACTATAAAAACCCGGGCGCCCCCGGTTTCCCCGCTAGTAGCCCCGGGCACTTTGTCATGGCGTCCCTTGATGACGCTCCGGGGTATCAGGCCCCACACCGTCTCAGCCCATTTTAAAAACCCTTTTTTTAATTTTTTTCCCCCCCGCAGACTTGCGGATTTAAAACCCCCGGGGTTTCCTCACTGCGGCGGCACCTAGTGCACACCTGATTACGACGCTGCTTCCTCCGAACTACATTACACACGCTAAAGCCCCCTGTTAGCCACAGAGGCGGTACTTTGTAGCACCTTGATGCGGCTCTTTTCCGGGCAGCTCTCACAACGACTACGGGCGAAAAACCCCCTGGTTTTCCCAATATCCCTTCAACCCCGGGCCCCCAAATGCCTGAAATCTCCCCCCCGCCCTTTTTAGTATTTCATGACGTCGTCATATGGGTTTCCCTTTTTTCCGCAACCGCTCGGGGGGTATGTGTCACAATTTCCTGAAAGCTACCACTTCTTATCCCGAAAAAACGTAGTTTTTCAACATTTTTGGGGTTTGGGGGGCGCCGACATGGTAGTGCTATATGACGGCTTTCCTGCTCTGTTCCTGTAACAAAAATCCAACTCCTTAGGAAACAGGGGTCGAAAATATCCACTTGAATCAAGGCGTCGGCTTACCCTGTTTCAAAACCTGATCACTTTTCTCCACCTGGGAGACCGACTACCAAAAACACGTTCTTTTGGGATCCTGAGTTTTCCGCAAAACAAAATAAAACAACTTCTTTCCTTCAAACAGGGGCTCAAATACACGGCTACCCGCGTTCTACCCGATAACTACCATACGGAAACTGTAAATCTGGCCAAGATTGCCGAATCTCCACCTGGGAGTGCCGAAACACCTAAAGTCTGAGTGTCCTTTCCCGGGTGTTAACCCAATTTTTAAAGAAGAAAACCCAAAGGTATACCCCCAAAAAGAAACAGCCAAGGGGATTAATTTATGAGGGAAAAAAAGTCAAAAGGGGATGTTTTGCAATTTAAATTTTTAAATAAATCAGATTTAATCATTCAAGAAAGTAATATTACCGTGATTTTTTTAAAATGTTTGAGCAAAAGGGGGTTTAAATTTAAAACCTGGGTGTTTCATAAAAAAATGTGAACACTAAACGCTTATTGGGCTTGAACCTCCTATTCGTCTTAGTTATAATAAAATATAACTGCATTTTGTCAAACCCATATTTTTTTTTTTACTGGGTTTTTTTAAATTTAAAATTTCCGTACCTTAATATGGGGAAGGATCAGAACGTGGTTGTTCCAAACACGAGCACAACCCTTTAAATTTTTCCATGATTATTATTTATGTCAGATCGGTAAAAATGCTTATTAAAGAATGACAGTTCTCTGTAACTTGTCTATCGGAAGAAGGAAGAAGCTTACTTGTAAGAGTGGGGTCATCAAAAACGCCAACGGCTCTTTTTTTAATGGAATCTTAACAGTGTGACCTATTTAAATTGGGATACATGCAGAGAAGTGTTTTTAAAGCTGCTGTGGCTATGAATATAATGTGTCAGTTAGGGCCATTCTGCGAAGTAACGCCTAAAAAGTTACCTGACTCTTTATTCTGCAGAATTTGGCTGTTCATAATTAAATAATGATTACTCGTAGACTTCTTTCGCGACAGCGAACCTAATTATGTTTTAAATAGGTTACACTAGGCAATATTTTTCGTGTCCCAATCCAATATTTATTGAAGGTCCGGTAAATGAAAAACCTACATTAACCAGCGCTTGTTTTTCTAATTAGGGTAGACTGACCACAACACAATTTTACTTGGTTTAATATCTTGGGAACACAACTTAAGAAAGTAACCAAGCAAATTAATAAAATTTTTTTTTAGAGCATAAAGTTTAACAAGATCCCTTTAAAAAAAAAAATGAATTTTTTAGACGAAAAAAGACCCTTTCTCACTTTTTAGGGAAAATTCGTAAAATTTAAAACTGGGTTAAAACCTTCTTAATCTTTTAAAAGCAAGAAAACATAGTGTAATAGTGTAAATGACTCCAAAGCTCTTCCGCTTTTAAGGATCCAGATTTTTCTTTTAAGTAAAATTCATTCTTCATTTTTGAGAGCATTTTTAAAAAAAAGGTTAAAACAGACTTTTTTCTGCGAAAACAGCTTGACGGGGGAAAATTTAAGATTTCGGTTTTTCCGTATTAAGTGCCTTGGCTATAACCGGTGGATTGAATAATAAGACTTTTAAGGCCATTAGAATTTTCATTTTCCTTTTTTGGGGTATTTATGGGGGACGGGATGTAGGATGTTAAAAACTAACTTAAATTTGTGATTTTGTTAATTAGGGGAAATTTAAAATTTATTTAGATCCCAGCACCATGGGGTTAAAGGACCAAATTTTATTTTGTTTGCTTAATTTTATTTTTTGGGAATTTAAAACTTGGACCTTCTGTACAGGATAAACCCAGACAACCAAACAGAGCCACATTTGTGGCTACCCTCATTTTTTAATTTTCCCCCGAAAAAAAAAAAGGGAGGGAGAACCAGATTTCTTTAAAAAATTAGTGGACGGATGCAGCTACTTTAACTACTGCAGAAATGATCAGACATAATAACCTTTTTGGCTAGAAAACCGACAAAATATAAAGCCAAAATCCCAAGGAAACTATCTTGATACCGGTGGACTATTATTTTAATGATAAACCATTGGGTGTATTTTTTTAAGGAATAAAGATAATAATAATAAGATCACCAAATATCCCTACAACTATTTTAAAAATAAAATTGAAATCCCCATGAAGAAACATCAAATTGAAAATATTTTGAAACCAAGAAGTTTCTCCTCAGAGTTCGTTATATTGATTTTTTTAAAACAGGGTACCGAGGAATTGGCCGTAATAACCATGGGAAAACCAAATAACGTAGCTTTACAAAACCGACTTACTTATGGGGACATTTAAAAAATATTACCGTAAGCAAAGTAGGAACGTTGACTAATTGAGAAAAAAAAAAATTAAAATTTAAATTCATTGGGAGAGCTGTCCAATTTTTTTAAAAAATAAATCAATTTCAATTACACTACTCTTTTTAATTTGTAAATTATACCAATTACTAATGTTTGTTAAAAATAATTTAATTATCCCAAATTTAAAAAAAAATTATTAATATTTTAGAATAGCTTTTTTTAAATTACCACAAAATTAAACAGATAAATAAACAAAAAAAATTTTTACTAATATGCGTCATATGCACGTCACATTATTCAAACTGCTTTTCGGCAAGTTTAACATTAAATGACTTTTTAAACCCAAACATCAACAGATTTTTTTACAAAAAAAAAAATAAATAAAACGGTGGGGGAAGCATAATTAAAATACTAAATCCCCAAGGCGGCGTTCGTGGGTTAAACCGGCCCTTTTTCAAAAATTTTTCTGGCCGAAATTCCGGCAGAATCTCCATAAACAAAGGTAATGGAATTTTTCTTAGTAATGAAATTATTTATTAGGTAATTGAATTAATTTCTGTTTAATTCAATTACTTTATAAGTAATCGAATTACTTTCTAAGTAATTGAATTACTTGGGATTTGTGAAAATCAATTACCAATTACGATTACATTATCTTATAAATGATAATCCAAATACAATTACCTCTTCCGGAGAAAAATTGAATTAACATAATCCAATTACTGAAAAGTAATTGAATACGATTTTTCAATAATTTTAATTCAATAACGGACAACTCTACATCGCGGTAAGTTTTAAAAAATTAAAGAGAGGCTTTTGAGCTTGCTTTGAAAATAATGGCAGCTATATTAAATATTGTTATTTAATAAATATGTTTTACTTTTATTAATATGCAAAAAGTAGCAATTCAAGCTAGAGTTTGACAAAATTAAAAATTATTGTATTGTTACCTTTTCCTATTTTCTAATTTAAATCACACATTGCTTATATGAATTAAATTAATTTTGTTATCCTTGAAAATAAATAAAAAAATATTTTTAATTGAACCGTAATATAATCTGATATTTTGTTTTAATTTTAATTATTGTCTTAAGTATTCTTTGAGATTTTACGGGAAAAATGGGTATTTCACATTTTGTAATACAAGAAAAGATACAAATATGGCTCACTTTTCTTCTCGTTGGACGACCCGGTATTATTATTGAAAGCAATTATATTTTGAATCATAGTATACCGGGTGACAACAAAATCATTTACGAAGCTTTTCAAAACACAATAAACTATTAGATCTCAAGTAAAAAAACAAAAAACCATACAATATAAACAAAAACATAAAAAAATGTTATTTATAAGATTCCTTGTAAATGTAATAAATATAATATAGGTAAAACTTCCAAACCATTAGCCAGACGCATAAAAGAACATAGAACATACATTAAAAACACAGAACTTCACAGAATTTCTGTCAATACGCATTTGATAACCACATAATAAACTGGAATACTTCTAGTATTTTAGAAAGGAAACCTGTTTAAAAAACGTAAAATAAAGGAAAGTGCGTTTATAATATTAAATAAAGATAAATGTTAATCACCAATATTTGCTAATTTAGTCAAACGAAGTGATGTCATTTATGACAAAACGTCATATATAAAAAGCTTTTAGAATTTCCTTATTTTTTAAACCAATATTTCTTAAAATTTAGGTTTAATTTTTTATCTTTTTTTTAAGTTTTATCTCGACAACGGTGGCCGACTTGCCGCCACAAAACTATAGAACATATTTACAATTCAGAAAGTAATGTTATTATAACCTTTGCAGATAGGGTCTCCAGAGAGCCACTTTTAATTAAACCGTTGTCATCTGGTATACCGTGTAAATTTTTGTTTTTTTTTATACGCCACGAAGGCAAAGCATAAAGTATCACGTGTGTCTTGAGTAAAGATAGGGGCAGTTTATCAATAGGCCTTTTCATCATGTGACAAGCGCAAGCGCAGTCGCCATGTTGAAATAGCGGCAATTCAAAAGTTTCATACTGTTTTGATCGACAATGGCTGGGAATGCAGCATTATCTGCCCAATTAAATCATTTACTGGAAAAAATCGTTGATGGTGCTTCAGGGGTTTATTATTCAGTTGAAGCACGTAATTGTACGCAATTAAAAAGGTAGCTTAAATGTCATGGACGTCTTTAAAAAGGAAAAAGAAGTGAGCTGATTGAGAGGTTAGGCATCATTACTTCTTTACTATACAAAAAGTATCTATAATTTTATTCTAATTAGGCCTACCACATATATACAATTGTTATATTGATTAAATTGTATTGTATTTAAATGATTTATAGCGTGTATCACTCTTACATACTGCATAACAACACCGCTTCTTCGTTCCTTTTCGTACTGATATCATTATAATAATCGATTAAAAAACCTATTTGCTAATTAAGGCACTTTTTTCTTTTTTTTCGTATTTCTTTTCTTCAATAACTATACTTTCTTTAGTATTTTATTATTTTAATTATGTGTTTACAGGCCCTTTAACATGCTTGTTTACAAAAAAAAGTACGAAAAAAATGGCTGATACTGACGCATGCGCACAAAAAAATTGTGATGAAAAGGCCTATAAAGGATTTAAACATTTGGCGCTTCGGCGGGTAAGGAAATACCCCTGAAGCTAGCAGATTTTACACTCTAGAAACTTTAGTGATGAAGAAACACACAAGTAGGAAAGTTCAAGGCTTCTTCAGATAAAGTGTAAATGTCTAAAATTTTATTTTTAAATTTAATATATTATTTATAAAAACAACAATTTAAATATATACCACTACTATACACACATTACACACGGCAACGAAAAAATGCAATGTTTGCTTAAACATTTTTTTAATAAAGGACAAACATGATAAATCACCATTATCAAACCTGTAAGGGTTCTTGTTTTACTCCAAAAATTCAGATTTTTTTGTCATTATGCAAACTATTCTCGCTTTTTACTTTCAAGAACGGAAAATAAATGCTTGCTAAACGCAACTTATTTCTAGAGAAAAACGGTCAGACCGAGCGGAAAATCTTCGAGAGTTTGGTTTTCCGTGATAAAGTGTCTTTTAAAAGCCAAGACTTACTCGGTCGATTGAATAATAGGCTCATTAGAAGTTTTCATTTTCCTTTTTGGGTTTCTTTAACGAGGATCAGTTTTTAATTAGCAATGTTTAGTATTTTGAGATATCTCTCTAATTTAGACTTTCAATTTAAATATTTGATATAATTTCGCATAGCATATCTCCATTTGATTTTGATTTTTAATGATAAAAGTTAAAATGACAGAATGTTGTTTTCTAAAGTCGAAAAGACCTTTTGTAGCAAAATAAATGCAAAATAAAGAAAAATCAAAAGATACCATTTTTTTTCTTTTCGGGTGCTAGGATGAAAATACTTTAGAGGTTGTGGACTAGAATCTAAAAAAGAAAGAAATCTGATTTTTTGATATTTTTTAATTTGTTTTTTGCATTTATTTTGCAACCAAAAGTTTTTTTAACATTAGAAAGTGTCATTTCAAATTTCATTCTCTACCAAAAACGTTTTACAGATTTTTGTAAAAAATGCATAGATGTAGAGATAATTTGAAATTTTTAAAATAATGACCATCTGTTCCCGTTCTAAAAAATGCAAGCCTGAATTTAATAGCTCTTTATATATTTTTCTATATTTAGGCACCCAAGAATCATCAATTATACAAAAAATTGCTCCCACAAATTTGTTGCGTTTAAAATAAATCGAGATTTTTACCCTGATTTCTAAATATTAAACGGGAGATGAATTGAAAACCTAGTTCTCTCTGTATCACCGTCAGTTGTTAGGATGAAATACTTTGAAACAGAATCAGTTTATGCTGTTTCAAAATTCTTTGGATGCTATCTAGTGGCTAACTAGTTTGCCTTCTTGGATCATAGCGAATAACTAAAATTAAAATTCTCGGATTGTTTCTAAAATATTATATTCAATCAATTGTAGCTTTTTTTTTAATTTGTTGTAGTATTATTTTCTTAAGTTTTTTAGGTTTCTATGGGAAAGATACACAAAATTATTATGTCACGTTTTTTTATACGAGTAAAGTCCACAAATATAGCACACATTTTCATTGGATTTTAACCAAGGAAGTTTAAAGGTGTATGGAAGCCCAATGCTATGGCCCATTCGATCAAAAAATGTCCAGCCCAGTATGAAAATAACTGTCAGAGTTGGCCCCCCGATTCTGCGCAATAACAAAATTCCACGATAATTTAATGTGTTCCCTACTTACACACTGATAAATCAGTATGTAGTTAGGCAACACATTATACTTTTATGAGAGCCGTAGTACCGTTTTTGGTGAAAGGGCGCGCGGGGCGCGTATGAAACTATATCCGCGCTGTACCGTCAACCGTCGTCGTCTCATCATTCATTTTCGTTGTGGTTTGTGCCCTTTGCGCCGTATTAGTTTCGATTGTTTTGCTTTGTGTGAGTACCTATATTTTGTGGTTGCAGAAGTTTTTTGGATTGATAAAAATCTTATTTTAGTGATTAGTGTTTATTAAATTGTGACTATAATTTTGTGTTTATTTTTTGTTACTTATAATATCGTAACAAAATAATTAGAGGTTGTATGGTTTTGTCTTGCAAATCCAAAGGCAACATACCCGGCATTCTTTACTTTAGGTAAGTATTTCTTATATTTAAATTAGGTGCTTCTTATGAGACGTAACGTTAGGTAACCGAATAAATAATAATATATCAATTATGAATAATAGAATTATGAAAATTTCATAGGAAATAGCAGTGAGAAAAGTAAGGCAATTTTAACTATCTTTTAGATGATTTTCACAATGTTTCTATATTTCTGTGGATTATTAAAAAGAAATAAGGTTTACATTTAGGTGCTTTTATTTTATTTAATAATTTAGTACATTCTTTTAAAGGGCTAAAATTATTAATTACTGGGCAGACCAGGCAAATTTTAATATATACAGGACCCTCTAATTGAATGAAAGAAAGTACAATTTTATGTTAAAGTTCTTTTTGCTTTTTCTGTATTTGTTTAAAAAGAAATCAGATTTTTGGTTTCTTAAACTTACATTATCAACTTTTTAAGCTCGAAATACTGTAGACACATAATATTTAACGGATACTGTTACAATGGATACCTAGGTACCAAAGGTTACTAAACATTTTTAACCACTGTTATTTTGTCTCATGAATGTTTGTTATTAGTGAAAAGCATATGCCTAAAAAGCAGTTATAAAAATTTTCACTTTTTAATGTACAACCAGAATCTTAGGATTAGATTAAACTCATTTACACTATCTTGCCCTTCTTTTATCACAAAATTGGTGATAAGTACATGAAACTATCATACAATGTTTGAAATTTATTTTAAGAAATTATTTATTTACAAAGATTTTTGGTAAAAATTCAAAACTCACAATAATATCGACCATTTAAATAGAAGGCTGTAAAGTGGCGCCATCTATTCTTTCCATATTATATCAGATGATATAAAATCCAACATTACACAATAATTTTAAATATTCTATGGTAGTATCGTTTAATAACCAACAATTTTGTGCAAAAAATAAAAAAAACAGTGAATGCTTGAATTTGACATTTGATGATGTTAACTTTATAGATAGTAACAAAGAATTATGGAAGTCCGTCACACACCTTTAAACTTCCTTGATTTTAACATATAAAGAGTGGTAAATTAATTAACTTTATTCTACATATCGCACTCTCTTCAAAAAAGACATCTCGAAAAATGTAATTTAACAGTAAAGCCAAAGGAAAAATTTCTTGCAGTTTAATAGTTTTAGTAACAAAGTTTTAGATTGAGCTTTTGTCTGCATGTTAAAATGTAAATTATTAAAGTAACTTAACTTTGGTTTCATTTGGAAGGTAAGGGAGAACATAGATTTTTTAAATATTTTCACACAATGTAGTTATCTTCGGCATTATTCAGCTCATAGCTGTCAAGGGCGGATTCAGAAAATCTTTACTGTGGGGGGGGGGGTCTTAGGCAGAATAACCGCGGGGTTTGAGGGGTATTTGTGTTGGAATATCCCTCAACGTAAAAGCGGTCCGGGGGTTCGGGAGTCGCCCGTCCAAGTTAGCCACCCGTCTATCTTTATTTGTAAATTGCAAATTACGGTATAGTCCAGGAAACGAACCAGTTCGCTTAGCAATTTTTCAAAATGCATAGAATGACTTGCAATTTTGACAGTAGGTAGGAAATAGTCCAAGGATCAAAATCTATATCATGCCGAAGGGCGCCTTCACCTTGGGAGTGGTTGCCAAACCATCTCGAGGGTGGATTTTTTTATATTTTAACCACAGGAATCGATAGAAAAATAATTTATAAGAAAAAAATATTTTAAGCATTTTTTTTGTAAAATGCATACTTCTTGAGTTATTTGCAATCGAAAGTCAAAGTTTTAGGTCGATAAAATCAACGTTTTTAATCGTTTTGCAAATAACTCGATAAGTATGCATTTTATCCAAAAAAAAACTGTAAATACCAAAATTGTAGCTTTAAAAAAAACGAATAAAATGTTTTTTTTGTAACTGCTGTGGGACCACTACAAACCAAGTTGTGGTTTGTTAAATGTTAGCCGTTATTCATCAGACACAAAATTTCAGAGGCAAATAACGCAAAATCTACGTATTTTTCGAGGAAAACCAATAATAACTTTTTTAAAGCATTTGCAAAGAACTTTCTTTTAAAAAAGATATGTATCATAAAAATTGAGTGAGTTATGATTTAAATAAGTTTAGACCAAAATATTTTGAGTGCAAATATCTTCAAAAATAACCCCTTAATTACCACCCTAATTAAAATAAGTCGTAGCACTTTTTTAATTCTCTTTATTTATGTATTATAAATATATTTTAAAATTTGAACCAATGTAAATTGCTTATTTTTGAAAAAAGAATGCAGCTGCAAGTAAAAATCTTTCAGAATTTTAATAAAAAATGACCTTTTCTTTAAAATAGCTTCAAATCTAAGGAAGATA
Source organism: Listronotus oregonensis (assembly GCA_019359885.1). Lineage (NCBI taxonomy): Eukaryota > Metazoa > Arthropoda > Insecta > Coleoptera > Curculionidae > Listronotus > Listronotus oregonensis. The sequence continues at coordinate 26,185 of JAHBCN010001077.1, forward strand.
CGTAGAAATTACTAAAGTATCAAATTAGCTCTTTAAATTACAAACATTTTGCTTATTTTTTAATTTACTGTATGACGGAAATTAAGTGAGATATAAACATTTGAAACGCGTGTGTATAGACCACCACTACCTTCTTTCAGCCCTTTAGACTCACTCTTTTAAAAAATTAAGGGTTTAAAACAGTTTTAATATATAGCACTTATAGCTATTAAAAAAAATAACCAACAAAGTGATTTTTTAAAGAACTTTTAACCACAAAAACTGAAGGAGTTATTCTTAAAAATTAATTTTTTGGGGCATTCTAAAAGCCCAAATACATTTTTTTTAAACATTTATTATTCAACTATTTTGAGCCAAATTTACTTGATTTAACCTTGAATATGAAAGTGAAGTAAGTTTTGAAGGTTTTAGTAATAAGGGGTAGTTTTCACCCCCTAAAAAATAAAAAAGCGCTCATCGTCGTAATGCACACTTTAAGGGTGAGTCGAACTTAATTTCAACTTTTTATGCGATTCGATGCATTTTTTAAAAAATCCGCGGTTTTGTACTATTTTATGCATTGTAATATTGTAAGGGGTGGATTTTTGAGGATTAAAAAATTACAAAATTAAATTAGTAATACTTTTGAGCAGTCATATTTTTTAATTAGCACTCTGTGACAATATGTTAATTTTTTTAGGGTAAATAATTGTTTTTGGGTTAATTTTCAAGGGTTGAAATATATTAAATAATGTTTCAAACAATTAAATACTTATTTTCAACATATTTGAGCCTAATTTTATGTGACTTAAGCTTAAGTATGAAAGTTTTGAAGGTTTTTGCATTAAGGGGTAGTTTTTACACCTAAAAAAATAAAAAGCGCCTTTTAGCATAATGAAGATTTTGAAGAGAAGGGTAAGTTAAGCTTAATCCCGAATTATTATACAAACACTGTGACAATATATTAATTTCTTAAGGTATTTTTTTTTTAAATTAAATCATAATAGGGTTTGATTTTTAAGGACTAAAATATTTCAAATAATGTTTCAAAGAAACAAAATATTACTTTTTCAACCTATTTGAGTCAAATTTTACTCAACTTAAGCTTTAATGTATAGCTTTATAAGTTTTAAAAATAAAGGGTAGTAATATAGATTTTAAAGAGGAGAAGCATGAAAATTTGCATTTTGAAAAAACTGCCAGGTTTTGCATTTTTTCAGCTTTGTTTCCTGGATTAGTAGGCCTATGTCCCAGATAAAGCCACTTTATCTGGGCCTATGTGTTATAGCGACCACATTATTTTTTACAAATAACTAATGCCTAGCCAAATGCAATAGGCAACATAAAAAGTTTTTAATTAATAACTAAGTACCGTAACAATAGTTACGTTCTTCCATTTTTATCTCGTTTTTTTTTATTTTCCCCTTTTATTTTTCGGCTGACGGGGATTGCCCCATTCGCCCCTCTCTGAATCCGCCATTGATAGCTAGAATTAATAATTAAGGAAATTTATTTGTGACGCATATTTAACAATAAAATGTGGATTTTTTAAGACTCACTTATAAAAAAAAAAAATTTTAGATTTTTGGAGTTGTGCCACTTTTGAAGAGAGGTGTGATATACAGTAGAACCTCGATAAGCTAAAGCTAACAGATTAAACATTTTAAGTTATCGAGTTTTTTACTAATCGAGAGCTGAAGTAAGCAAGGTTTAAAAAATTGAAATGTTGACTTAACGGGGTTTAGTTAGAATATTATTCTTATATTAGTATTCAATTTTCGTTTCATTTTACGTTTTTTTTTCTTATCTTTCAGTTTTATGGGTGTACTAACTAGCTATTTTAGTGAAATACTGAAGTTCAAAGCAATAAAGTTTGTATACCCACTTACGATGAGTCACTGATAGATACTTTCAGTTATGTAGGTTACCAAGGGTACTACTTTAAGTTATTAAGGGTCAATGGTAAAATTCTATGTCTAAGTTATAGAGGTTTTAAACTTTAAGTAACGGAGGTTTTCTGCTTTGAAGGAAAGGCACACAAACTTTTAAGTTACCGGGGTTTATATGTTATCGAGGTTTGACTTATCAAGGTTCTATTGTATTATGTTGATATAACTGTAAAGTAAAAACTGTTTTGTTTAATAATAGCTATTTACTAACACTAAATTCATTTCGATATTTCGTTGTCTTTATTTTAGCTATTCACATAACGTTTTGGGTATTTCTATCTCTGGTAGTTATCAAGTGTAGACGCTTTTTTATACTTGATATTATTTGGTCAAGTTAGTTAGTCAAAGCTAAAAATTTACATGAACGTTAGGAAAACCATTATAATGAAATTGTAAAAAGTCCTTATTGATCCCACGTGTGCAAAAAAATTTATACGGAGTCAAAGCTTGCGAAAATAATTTTATTGGAATTTTTGGTGAAACGGTTAGCTCGTTGATAAAAATACTAAGACAAAAATTGTAGGCCAAAAATTGTCCTTACACTTTCTGGCCTAAAATTTACCATTTCTGAGAAAAAGCGATTCTAAAATTTACTAAAGTTTATTCCCTATACTATGCATACGTTTCCACGCTATCTGTGAGGTAGTGTACTTGACGCTTTGTTTTATTGTGGTTTCCCCTATTAGGCCTACTCCACGGTCTATCTTATTAGATCCTAGTAGAATAAAAGATCTTCTCATTCAATATCTATGATACCCATTATGTAAAGCGTAATATTATCGTCTAATGTATTTACATTTATATCAGCATTGTCCGCAACATATTGAATAAACGTGCCACTTTCTGGTGGTTAAATATGAGGTAGACGATGAAAAACTGTTGCTGCCTTGTACATTATAAGATGCGCACATACCAAAGGACGAAAAGAATTGTATAAGACTTTTTAGGGCAAATCGTTGATAAAAAAACTTTGAGACCCAATTGTAGCTTGAAATTAAAAGACCTAGGGTGAACAGCAGTCATAATGCTATGACTAAGTGTCGCCGAGAGACTGCACCCTTTTATCTTTTTTTCTTTGGCTGTGTGGTCTTGGATGTACCCGATGTCTCCGGTGTTCGGGGCACAACAATGGGAGATGAAACGATGATATTCACAAAAAGCAGTAGCCGATGGGCTGTAATTATTAATTATTGTTTTTACACAACGTGACCGTTGGCCGTTGACCGTTGCCGAATTTTCAAAGTGTCGTAGCGCTCTCGGTCAAAGCGCAGGATCAGGTGGATATGCACCGGAACCTTGTGCGTATGGAAATTAGCGCGCATATTTAAATTCGAAGGAATCAGTTTTAATTTAGGAAAATTAATAAACAAAATAACATTCCACCCACCAAAAACATGGTAGTTTTTTTTATTCTACTGTGGAAAAAAAATTGACTGTTCCAGTCAGAAAAAAATAACAATAAAAACCCCAACCCAGACGTAAGGGTAAAAGCACTAAAATAAAACAAAAATTCAAAAATTGATGAGCAAAAAATGAGCCTTAGTACCTGGTAAAGGGCAAACCTTTACAACAGGACGTTGAAAGGTTCCCGATGGGGCCCTTTAAGGGTCAAAAACACGTACCACCCCATCGTCACCAGGGTAAAGTTTTGTTACGCGTGCAAGAGCCCATTCTCTCGGAGGTTGCTGTTCTTTTTTTATTAAAACTAAGGTGTTCTCTTTTATGTTAGGTATCGATGTTGTCCATTTAGAACGAGTTTGCAGTGTATGCAGGTATTCTTGAGCCCACCTTTCCAGAAATCCCCTTGCATCTGCTGAAAAAGTTGCCAGCGGTTGAGGCGATTGAGGGGAATCTCAGATAAATCAGGTTCTGGGAAGAGGTGATTGGTTCACAGGTCAGAAAATGGCCTGGTGTAAGTGGGGGTAAAATCGTTAGGATCCCCCGCTAATAGGACAAAGGGTCGAGAATTTAGGAGGCTTTCTTTTGCCGGTGAGAAGTGTGTAGAACTCTTCGTAAGACATAAGCTGATCGCCGATGACACGATAAAGATGCGTTTTGACCGCCTTTACTCCGGCTTCACTGAGACAACTGGCAAACTAGCCAGAAAGGAGTCGCTAGTTAGATCCGAAAAACCCGCTCTAAGTGTATGGCTTTGTAGCTACACAAACAAAAGAGATATATAGGCTTTGCTTGAAGCTTGAGCGCCTCTTTGCCTCTTTTTAGGTTAGGATTTTGAACGGACCACAATAGTCGAGAGCCACTTTTGAAAAGGCCTTTAAGTTGGGAAATGCGGTAATGAGGCAAATCAGCCATAGGGGGGGCATAAGATTGAGGTCTAGAGCGAAAGCATTTTCTACATTTAGAGAAAGGGAGCGATAAATTGCACTGCGAGGGGAAAGAATCAAAAGGTTTGTATGACTAGATTATGTAACGCCTTAAACCTGGATGAAAATTGTTTTATGATATTGCCAATTATAAGTTCGGTAAACCTGTGTTTTTGGGGGAATAAGATAGGGTGTTTTGCATCGAAAATAGGGTTGATTTTATTAGTCTACCACCCACCCTGAGAATACCTACCTCGTCAATAAAGGGTGCTAATTTTCGAAAGGGTTTAGAAGGGTGTCATTTTTCTTACAAACATGAAGTAGGTCGGAGAAGCACTCCTTTTGAACGGGTTAACTATAATTAGTAAGGCATTGTGTTTTCAGAGGGGAGCAAACCAGTCGATTCAAATGTCCTTTTTTTTTACACGGAGATCGATCAATCTGATAAGATATGTTATGACATTCTGAATCTTGGGTAGATACGAAAATCTGAAAAGAAGTGTAGAAATAAAATTGGGAGTGTTGACTTGAACATGACAACAAACAGTCTTTTTTTTTTAGCTGAGGCTTCTGGAAGCTTATCGAGAATAATGGCAGGTTGTTCAGGCCAGTTTTCATAATTTTGAGTTAGAAACCAGGGCCATGCCAACCCTAAGGGATGTTCAAGAAGCTCTAGGGGAGTGATATTCTAGAGGCGCAGTCAGCTGGATTAAGAGATGTAGGCACATATTTCCAAGACTGAATGGGAATGATTTCTGTATGTGAGCCACTCGATTGGCCACGAAAAAAATTTTAACGATGTGAGAGTCAGTCAACCGCTAAAGCCACTTGAGAGTCTGACCAAGCATAGGTTTTATCAAAAGTAAGAACATTACCATAAGATTCTTTAACAAAATGCAAAGATTGCTAAGGAGATAGGCAGAACAAAGTTCTAGTCGGGCTACAGATTGGGTTTTTAAGAGGAGCTCCTTGGGACCCATAATTAGACACGTTTTAATATCACCAGAAAAAGTGATGAAACGAAAATAAATACAGGAGCCATACCCAATTGTACTGGCATCACAGAAAGCATGTATTTCTAATTTAGAATATTTGTCATTGATAAGTAGGCGAGGAAGCTGAATTTTGAAATTTTAGGAAGTTCATGTTTAAAACGTTCCCATGTATCAACAACTGATTCAGGAGCTAATTCATCCCAATCTCTTTTGGGAAAGGAAGATCTTTTGGGGAAAGATATTGCTTTGCAAGTAGAACCATTGGTGCTAAGTAGCCTTGAACATCGAAGATTCTAGCAATCTGACTAAGAACATTTCTTTTAGTGCAGTTAGCTTCAATGGGAGAACACGAGTATTTGAAACATTTCAAGATTAGGGTTCCACTGAAGGCCTAAAACCCTTCACATAACTTGGCCCTTTCAGTGTCAAAACTGACTTGTGTATGAGAGCTAGGAACAGCTGATAAGAGGGCAGGATGATTGCTCGCCCATTTTCTTAATTCAAAGCAACCTTTTTTAAGTAGAGATATCAAACTGCTTGTAGCTGTAAGGCTTGAGTATACTGAGTAGACGCAGTCATCGACGTAAACTGACTCTTGGAGAACCTTGGATGCGCCAGGATAATTTTCTTGTTCAATGATAGCCAACTCTTTAATTGTTCGTAGAGCCAAATATGGGGCGGAAGAAACACCAAAAGTCAAGAGTGTATTCTTTGACTGGTTCTGATCTAGAAAAACGCTTGGAAACGAGTGAGTTTCCAACACTAAGGTTTGAACAAACTATTTTTAAACGTTTTAAATTAAACCGTTTATTTTTTTAAATTATTTGTTTTAAAAAATAAGTCAGTTACTCTGGAATATGACTATTTATATCTTTAAACACACGACCTGGTGGGGGTAATGAAAGTTATCGATGACTATGGATTGAATATCTTCCCGTATGATTGCTGCCGCAGCTTTTATGGCCAATTGCACCGTTGTGGTTTTCTGTTTTCTTAACTAAGGGACGTTTTGAATGTGTCTATTGTCATAATATTTGACACCGTCTCAATGCAACTTAGGTTAAGAAGGGCTTAAAACTGCTTAAACCACAGTGGTGCAAATCGCCGTTAGGGTCTTAAATCGCTCTTCTTTGCCATTAGATTTATTTTACTCCATTACATACTCATTACATTATGGGTATCATAGATATTGAATAAAAGACTTTTTTCCCTAGAATTTAATAAAATAGATCGTGGAGTAGGTCTAGTGGGGAAACCACGTAAAAAACGCGTCAAGTTCACTACCTCGCAGGTGGCGTGGATGTGTGCATAGAATAGGTAATAAGTAATAAACTTTGGTAAATTTTAGAATAGCTTTTTCTCGGAAATGGTAAATTTTAGGCGAAAAAGTGTAAGGACAAATTTTGTAGACGATAACATGGTCTAAAATTTTTGCTAAGCTATTTTTCTTAATAAACTAACCGTTTCGCCAAAAAAATAAAAAAATCATTTTTGCAAATTTGACCTTGTATAAATTTTTTGCACACAGGGGATCGATGGGGACTTTTCACAATTTTATTTTAATGGTATTCCTAACGTTTATGTAAATTTTCTTAGGAATTTATGCAGGGGTAAATGTCTGTTTGACCGGATAAATAATAAAATTGTTAAAATAAAGATAATGAAAGTTCTAAATTCCTTTAGTGTTAGTGCCTAATTATTGTAATCCACATTCAAACTATGGTTATTTACTTAACAAAGACGGAAAGTGACTTATTACAGTACAGTATAGATGTTTACAGACGAAGCGACGAAGGACTCGAGCCTGGAATTTCTAAACAAGTCGTGTAATAATAGCTTTACGGCCGTGTATCGTACATTTTTTTTCATACTGTGTTATGAAAAACGAAACTTTCTATATTTTTTTAATGCCTCTATATAGGTATCAGCGTCGAGTTACCTTTTGTTTATCTTTAAAAAAAATCTGGAAAATAAAAATTTTAAGGTATTTTCCAGGCTCGCAAAAATTTCCCGGGTGCAGTACTGTAATGAGCTATTTTCCGGAGACAGATGAGTTCCGGTAATGACATATTACAGTTCAGTATAAAATAATAGTTATTTACTTAGCAAGACAGAAATGTGCCTCTTTTACTCCCGCGGATAATTTGATGCATGACGCGGAGCGGAAGGTATTAGAATCCAAGGGAGGAAATGCACTTTACTCTAGCTAGAGGAGTGTATATAATTTTTTCCACTACTTTACATTCAAATAGTTGAAAATTATTTTTGAATTTTGTGTTCTATTATTAAATTGTGGTTTTGATTGTTTGTATAACCTCTGCATTAAAAACTTGTCAAAGTATAACGTAAGATTTGAAATCACTTAAGACATCGACAAGGCATAAACTAATTGGCATGCTCGGCTGAAACAGGGAGGTAAAAATTTTACCTTCCTATGGAGGTAAATTGCTGTTTTCTACCCTTATTCGGGAGTTAAAAACGGTATTTTTTAAGAAGGTAGAAAAAAACTATTTAGTCTAACTAGATATCTATATTTACTTGTAGCTAGACTACAACAGTAGAGTCGTGGGATGGGATTAAGTAGACATAGTCGATATTTTAAGCAGCAGTATTTGATAAATCCGCCGCCTATATCGGTTTTCGCGGTCTCCGAGCATCGACCGCCGTAAATTCTGCCGGAAAATAACCGACGGTCCGGACGCGGAACCGGAACCGCAGCTTTTTCAACGGCCCGTCTGATGCACTGCGCCCTTCGTGTTAAATGCCCGAATGAGATTTCTCTTAGAGCGGGTATTAATGCATACGGCTTACGATTTTAAAGGATGCGCCAGCAGAAAAAAAGGGTATTGAGGTAGGAGCAGATTCAGAGGCAGCCAAAACAAGAAATCTTATCTTGACGGGCAATTTCTTTTTTGTCTTGTCTTGCAAAAAAAAATTAAGAACTAAAACACACAAGAAATTTCTTGACGTACAATAAAGAGTATGGCAATTTAAAATACTTAATCTATACTAAGATTATAAAGAGGAAATATTTGATTATTTGTTTGTATGCATTGAATAGGCTCCGAAACTACTACATTATCCCCAATGAACATAGGCTAGAAAAGGAGCAAGGATTTTAGGAAACTCACTCCCTAAAGGGGGAGAATGGGGGTCAAAGTCTGTATTGAACTTCATTATTTCTGGACTTAGAAGTAAGAAATTTGGCATTTAGGCTTTTGATTATGATTAAAAATGATCTTTTTAATATTTTTAAGATTACATCTGTTGGGGAGGTTAAAATGGGGATGAAAGTTTGTATAAAATAATTGTAATTTTAAAGTAGTAAATATGGAAGTTGGTAATTAGGATTCTGATTACCCAGAAAAATAGAAGCCGTCAGCTAAGAAAGGATTTTAGGAAACTCCCTCATAAATAGGTAAACTGGACCTGGATCCTGTATAGTTTGAAGAAAATGTCTTACTAGTTTGTGTCGCGAAATAACATAGCAAACAATCATAATTATATATATCTAGCAACTTTTAAAATTGTTTACTTGTAAACTTAAGGTTCATGTTTCTGGTTTACCCTGTATATAAAAAAAAATATTATCTTTAAAGATTGCTTTTCTCGTGCCAAGAAATATAAACATATCCAAAAATGGAAAAATATGTCGGTGTGCGAAAAATACACTTACGTAGTGCTCTGACCTTTGGCAGTGAGTAAAATGCCTCAAGGAACATTAAAAAATACCGATTACTTTTAAAAACACACGGAAAAAAACAAATTTTTCAATTTGTTACAGCTTTATTTTTGGTTATTTCGAAAAACCAGAAGCACTTTTTATAGCACCTCATCGGGAAAATAATTTTGTTTTCAGATACAGAAGTTTTATTTCTTAAATACCAACACCAACATCAACTTACTTTTTTAATAAGGATCTTGTTTTTATATTTTATTTCTTCGAAGCTCCTGACGTCCCTAAAGCAATGATGTATCACACCTAATGGTTAAAATTTAAATTGGGTGTGTTTCCATTTTGTATGTTCTTAAAATTTTGTAATTAAATTTTTAATTAGTAAATTAATCAAATTATTTAAATAAATATCTTTGTTCTGCTGTATTTTTTTCTGTAAAATATTATTTTTTAATACTAATTTAATTTATATAACACAATTAAACATAGTTTAAAATATTTGTTACACAAACAAAACCCTAAGACAAAATAAAATTAAATAAATCATTTATTTATACACATATTTATTTTGACACGCATCTACAACTATAACTAAAAACGATAGAAAAAAACTTCCTTTATAAAAGTTTCATAGTTTTTTCTCTATTATCTTTTGAGCATAATGAAAGAAACAAATGAGCATCAAAAGTTAAGAAAAATGAATAAGTTAACTTTTTTCAAATGGAACACCCTGTATATTTTTATTTAGAATAAAAGCTCTTTTCATCCCCTTTTTAAAAATATATAGTTTGTTGGTATTTTATTTAGCCGTATTGAAAATATTTAAGTTTTTAATTAAAAAATCAATGGAAAATAAAAATCAGCATTGCCTTGGAAAACAAATGACTTGCTTTGTTTATACGTTTTGACAGCACCTTGACACGTCTTGATATTTTGGCGTCGCTTCATTTATATCAAAACAATACTTAACTATGGGATATACCGAAGGTCAAAAACACGAAATAATACGTCTTTTCTACGTAAATAATGGAAACATCTCGCAAGTTCGCTATGAATATCACCAACGTTTTCCCGGACAGCGAATACCTTCGAGAAACTCGTTTTAGAGATATTGTTCGTCGGTTTAGAGAAACAAAAAGCGTTAAAAGAAAAACGAGAACAGTGGCTGCAAATGAAGAGCAAGATTTAAATATTTTGCTTCATTTTGAAGGTAAGTTTTATCTTAGGAGTAACAAAAAACAAAATCTAAGCGATATAACTTTTTAGAAATTCCCGAAAGTTCAATTCCTTCCGTTTCAAATTATCCAAACAAATCCTGGGGAAAAATTCACAGTACATTGAAGAAACATAATTTTCATCCCTACATATTTTTGCCAGTTCAAAATTTAACCGACGCTCATAAGATTCAACGACTAAATTATTGTCAAGAAATGATTCGTAATCTTCAAAACGATGGAAATTTTTTTAGCAACATTTTATTTACTGATGAAGCAACTTTCACTACGGCGGGGATGTATAATAGAAAGAACAAGCATTATTGGGCAACTGAAAACCCTCACAAAATCCAACCTGTTAAGATATAAGGACGTAGGTCTCTTCATGTTTGGTGTGGCATGTTGGGCAGTAAGGTTATTGGACCAATAATTTTTGAAGGACCTCTAACGGGAGATAGGTATCTGCATTTTATTCAAAATGAGATACCTATCATAATAGAGAGAAGACATTCCTCTTCAGCAATACAGAAACATTATCTGGCACCAGGATGGGTCACCCCCACACAATGTTGCACCAGTAACTCAGTATCTTAGCGAGAAACACGGAATTTGGATAGGAAGGTATGGCACTATTAGATGACCGCCCAATAGCCCCGACTTAAACCCTCTGGATATATTTTTGTGGTATTACCTAAAAAATAAAATTTATTACGAAAGGCCAGAAAATATAAACATACTAAGACAAAAAATTGACAATGAAATAATGTTACTTAATAGGAACCGGTCCGAATTTGTTTTCAACGCGATTAATCGTAAGTTGAGGAGAAACATTTTCAAGTGAAAATGGTGGAGGTTACGTCGAAAATTTGTAATTATTTATACTTAAAGTTCGTAATAAATAAATAATTTGTTTTCCAAGGCAATGCTGATTTTTATTTTCCATTGATTTTTTAATTAAAAACTTAAATATTTTCAATACGGCTAAATGAAATACCAACAAACTATATATTTTTAAAAAGGGAATGAAAAAAGCTTTTATTCTAAATAAAAATTTACAGGGTGTTCCATTTGAAAAAAGTTAACTTATTCATTTTTCTTAACTTTTGATGCTCATTTGTTTCTTTCATTATGCTCAAAAGATAATAGAGAAAAAACTATGAAACTTTTATATAGAAAGTTTTTTTTATCGTTTTTAGTTATAGTTGTAAATGCGTGTCAAAATATAAATGAAAGCCCTCTACAATAGCATCCATAAATATTTACTTTAAAATAAAATAGTATATTTTCTCAGTGCCGCAGTTTTTTTAGCGAACCGGACTAAAAAGTAGAAAATAATTTTTAATAATTCAATTATAGTAAAAAAGCGTGGGGTGCAATTTACAACATTTAATATCAAGCACCCCATGCTTTTTTAGTTTAACTGAATTATACTTTTGGTATAAAAGCGTGTTTTTTTTTAAATTTCTTATAAACTGTAATTTATTTTCTTATTTTTTAGTCTCAAAACAACATCAAAAGTAATCTTAATCAAGAGCCTCAATTATGACGAATGCGCAAGGATTGTCATTTTAACAAAAAAAAAATATATCCTCTTGATTCTGGTCAGGATAGGTATGAGATCATTGTATTGTCATCGGCCGTTGACTCTTGATTGTGCAAATTTTTAAGTTAATCAGACTTCTTGAAATTGGTGAAAATTAAGTTGAAAGATTCCGTTACATAGATAGATACACACAGGTGAAGCTAATATAAGCGTGTTAATAATGGTTTCTAAGTCATTTCCTTTAAAAATGGGATTAACCCTCATTTTTCATATTAAATTATGCATTTTTTATAATTTGCGAACTGAACAAGGATATATTTTACCTAAACTATTTATCCTTTAAATTTTCTGTAGTACTCGCTATACAATCTTAATTTAAGAGTGGGTAAGCCTGTATGTTCTGAAAAATACAAATTTACAATTTTGTAAGTTTATCCAACTAACTATCTAAAAAGAAGATCTTATCTTAAAATCGAGACAAGATCAAGACGAGATCCTGAATATTAAAAAAAAACACCCCTAAATGACACCCGACATTACCAGTGAAACGGCTAAAATATGCAACAGGTCTTATGTTTCATATTATCCCTTAAATCTCCTCTATCTCTTGAAAACATGCTCCTGACCTACAAAACCATTATAAAACTTGGCCTTATGTACGCAGCTCCAGCTAATTGACAAATTCTTCTACCCGCCCTGCGCCAGCTCACTACCAATGAGCTTACCAGAATTACAGCAACCGACAACCCAGCACTTTAACCCATCTATTAACGATACCAAACCCCACAACCACCCTTACTCAACGGGTCCTCTTTTCTTTCCTTTTAGGATAATGAAAAATTAAAAATGAAAGAGAATGTATAAGAGTGTAAATGAGAGTAAGCATGTTCTAGTTAAACTTAAACGATTAAGCGTAATCAACGCTACACTCTACCTGACCATATCAAAAGGGTTTTGGTACAGTACGTTCCACAATAATTTGTTGATTTCTCGTTTTACCTGCTACTGTTAGTCTTAAAACTCAATATACTTTGGGTACCCGCATGTAGGTCCGGACTTAAAATTTTCTTTATTTATTATTGTACCTACTTTTTGGTATATTTTGTAGGTTATAGGCAAATTACAGGTGTTGAATATAATGCAAAGTCTTTTCGTGTTAGTTCATCAGTCGTTTGGAGTTTGTCAAGGTATTTTCGTGTGTGTTATTGAGCATCCAAAATATCTAACCTTAACTATTAATATTAGTAGGTAATCAGAACCCGTACTCTTTCAAAAGTTGGGGTGCCTACACAATAGATATTTGTCAGGCAGCCCATTTATGGTTGCGTTTTCCACTGAAGGTTGTAATTTAAATTTTATTGCGGTCAAGAAATCAATTAATTATTGTGAAACGTTACCTGTATGGTACGTTTTACAGGTTTAACGTTGTAATAAACATATATTGACATAATTAGTTTTGACTTTCAAAGTGCTGTATTTTACCGGTAGTGACAATACACTGTGTAACATAAAATTCTATCTTCTCTTTAATCATTTATGCAATCCATGCAACATAATAAAGATTTAACGAGGCTTTAAACATTAAACTAGCTAATTACTCGTGCAATGGTTTGACTATTAAATAATGGAAGAGTTTAAAGCCATTAAAAAAACATCGGGCGAACATATAGATTAAAGTTAAATCCGGCTAAATCTCGAAAGTAAAGTTCGACTCGGACAAACAGAAAGAAGCCAATAGGTCCGTAGGGTTAACGCTAAAGCCTACGGGGAATACCTGTTAAAAAGAAGATAGAGATAAATCATTATCAGGGAGCATTAATTTGTTTGATTTTCTAGGTGTACAATGTGTACAGGGTGGCCATTTTATTTGGGTCCTAAACATTTTCTCAGAAACTACAGACTTTTGAGGGAAAAAGTTTGGACAAAAGTTTCTTGGAATAATTTATGCTTTTAATTAATTCCACTTTTACATGTACAGGTACACAGCACTTGTGTGGGCCACCGGTGTTCACTTCCTTATTTTAAATGGGACACCCTATATATTAATAAATATTTAGATAGCGCCTCCAAAGACGAGTTCAACGATATATAACAGTGTGGATCTGTGTCGCGACGTTTCGGATTTATTGAAGTTTTTCTTTAATTTTTGACCTATTTTTAAATTAATACAAATGTGGTAAATATTCCTTTTTTTAATTTATTTACGTAAAAAGAATTACAAAAGCCTATTTTATCTATATTAGCTGGCAATTTTTTTTTTATGTTACAGTGTTGCCATGTTTTGTCTATCGTAAAATTTCTTGATTTTTCTAAACGCAACACCCTGTATATAATACCAAATCTATATAAATAATTAAAAGACCTTTTCAACTATGTATATCAACATGGGTCTCATCGTTTCGAACTTATGGATCAGAAAAATCATATTTTTCTTTTTCCAACCACACTACACCCTGTATACTTTAAATTATAAATTAATATAGGATATTTTGTTAACTCATTTAAAAACCAAATTTATTGTATTGATTCTTAATATTAGGTATACAGGACGTAGTGTGGTTGGAAAAAGAAAAATATGATTTTTCCCGAAGACAATCATCCATAAGTTCGAAATGGTGACTCGCAGACCCATGTTGTTAAACATCGTTAAAAAGGTTTTTTAATTCTTTATATAGATTTGGTATTATATACAGGGGGTTGCATTTAAAAAACTTAAGAAATTTTACGATAGGCAAAACATGGCAACACTGTAACATTTTTAAAAGTAAAAAAAATCGCCAGCTGATATAGATAAAATAGGCTTTTGTAATTCTCTTTACGTGAACAAATTTTAAAAAAAGGAATACTACCGTATTTGTATTAATTTAAAAATAGGTCAAAAATTAAAGAAAAACTTTGATAAATCCGAAACGTCGCGACACAGGCCCATACCGTTATATATCGTTGAACTCGTCTTTGGAGGCGCTATCTAAATATGTAATAATATATAGGGTGTCCCATCTAAAATAAGAAAGTGAACACCGGTCGCCAACACAATGAACACCCTATATATGTGAAAGTGGAATTAATTAAAAGCATAAATTATTCCAAGATAGATGGCGATTTTTCTTTTTTAAAATAGATCACTGTTTTATTGGGAACAATTAAGGATCTTTTAAATGATCATGGTTAATTACAATTTTAACTAAACTGGCAAGAACAAAATTATATGTTTGAAATAAACACAATACTGTCTAGAATTAATAAGTTTCTTAGGTGCGCAACAACTTGTGGCTATCCTTAGGGTAAAATATTTGACTGGAATAGGTCATATCTTGTATAAATGTGTGAATTACATATGTGGACTCTCGAAGAAGTAATAATAGCATTTGTAGGTAACCAAAATTGTACTTTATAGGACTTAAGATTTTACAACCATTTTTTCCTTTGTATAATAACCTCTTAAACTTAAGAAAACCATAATTTTTAACATAGTTGATAGCTTTAGAATATAATAAATCAAATTGCTTAAACTTTTAAGGAAAACTTAAAGTTCAAAGAAATACACTTCCTAATAAGTGAGAACTCACTACAAAATTATTTATAGGGTGTACGAAAAATGCGTAAAATTTTTTATGATAGATCCCTAATGGTAAAATACGTCGATTTAATCTAACTTAGATCTAAAATTGCTTTGTTTAGCCGTTGGAGAGTCGAAAAAATTTGGGAAATTTTTGTTTTTCTAGAAAATCTGCTAATTAATTGAATTGTTCCCTAATATGCAGTTCACCCCCATAGAATGACGTTTTAAAAGCTTAAAAACGTAACGCCGTAGTAAATATTTATTCTGTTTTTTTTTATTTTTAACAGTATGACTCAGATATTGTGAGCCGCCAAAGAGATGTATTAAGGAGGTAGTCTAGTCTAGAAAGTTGAAAACATCGAAACAATTTTTTCTCATATTTTGATAGTTTAAATATCGCAAATTAAATTTTCAATATGTCAAAGCAGTAGTGAAGAAGGAAGGGAACAATCTGATTTAGATTTAGAGTATTAGTAGTTTTTGTGCGAATCTTTCTCCTGAAAAAGACGGTTATATTGGTTCCGCCATTTTGTTTTTCGAAAAAAATGATATTAAATCAAGAACCTCAAAAACCTTAATGTACCCAGTTTATGGTCCATTGACAAATTTAAAGAGTTTTTAACTTTTCATCCGCCCTATTAGATCCGCCATTTTGTTAAAAAAAATATTATCAAATTCGAAATCAGGAACCTTAAAAACCGGAATGTACCTATTTTCTAAACCATTTTTACGCATTTTTGATTTTTGGCATCACTGTGCGAAGCAAGTCTTACACCACTAAAGAAGAGAAAGACACAACATCGCTAGAAGGATGACCTTGAAAACAATCGTTTAAAAAAATTACGTAAAAATTCGTCAGCTTGTCGCACTTTTTACACCAGCGCAACCGCTACAGGGTTAAATTACTTAAATTAATTGAATAAGACAAGAAACGAAAATAATGTTTTAACAAAATTAAACCAGTTAGCTATGTTGAAGCATTGGTTAATACATCAAGAAAGGATAGAATAATGGAGCAATTTATTTTACAAGGTTAAAGAGGGAGTCACTACTCCAGTTTTTTTAAGTTTTATACCACACCAGTGATTTGCTTTCACTCCAAAACACATTATATTTCTTATTTATTTTTAGACATTTAATCTGTTTTACTATTTATTTCAAAATAAATCCAAAAAAAACCCATTCAGATCTAAACCAAGACCCTAAACAAATCGAAAGATTCACGGTAAATAATCCGGAATAATCCGGGGCCTTATCTTTATTGGAAAACACAGATTAACTTTGAAAAAAGGGCCACACTGGACCGAAAATAGGAATCCCTTACCTGAAATAGTTGACTGGGATCTTTTTAATGTGTCTATCTTTTTTCGATTTTAGTTTATTTTTTTAAACGTAGTTTTAAAAGGCAATGGTGCAAAAACGATTTGTGGGAAAGTAATTAAAATAAATAAATAAGGTAAATATTTTTAAAAGAAATTCGGACAAGTGAGCGACGGGCTCAAGCTATTAGGTTTCCAAATTAAAACTTTTTTGTTCCAAGGAATCAATATTGTTTTGCCTTTTATAACAGCCATTTGACACTGACATGTAAAAAAAACCTATTTTATGGAAAAACTGTTTTAAAATAGAAAAGGCTTGCCTTAACACTGCTAGAATGTTTTCACAATCTTCTAATCAGCGAAATAAACTCATTAAGAATAACATCCCATTCTTCAAATGCCACGCCCACTTTAAATACTTTTTATCTACAACTGTGCGGTAACTAACGTTACAAACACTATTTTAAGTGTGGTAAATGTCACTTTACCGCACTAGTGTGTTAACTGTTACTTTATCGCTTTAGGGCGGTAAGATCATTTTTTGTACTAAGGACTTTTCAAAAATCGGTTATTTAAACATCGTTTAACAATTATTTCTCTCCACGTAAATTACCTAACAAACAGATAATATACCTAAAAGTTAAACGTTATAGTCGAGTTGCTCACATTTCCTATATTTACGACTGCCGATTGAAATGGCTTTCTTTTGCGGTGGTGTCATTTTGACAATGGCTCACACCGATTGAGGTAACTGGTAGTTTAATCAATTTCTAGTGTAAAATTGGCATAAACGTCAAAGAAAAATTATTATCCCAAATAGAACTGATGGTTGTAGATAAAATACTATACATAACTCGAGTGGTAAATGGTTTTAGCGCACTTATGTGAATGCAAAACTCGCATTTGGCTCGTTTTGCAAACTTCACTTTGCGTGCGCTAAAAATCTACTTACCACACTATATACTATTATCGAACAATCATAACACTTTATAACTAGTATAAGAGTCGTTATTTGTGCCAATTTAGAGAGGTAAACTACCAAATAACACACTAGTGTGTCATAAACCATAACTCACAAGTGGGTTATGGTTTATAACTCACTCTCTTGTTCTAAAATATGTATTCATTTCTTATCGTTCTTTTCTTTAAATTACCATTATTATTACGAGTAAAGTAGGGTTGAAAGTAAACGAAGGAAAAACGAAATACATGTGCGTAAACAAAACACAAAGGCAATACAGAATAGGCCAAAACATCACATACGTCACCCTCAATTTCGAAAGAGTAAAAGCTTCAAGTATCTGGGAGCAGTGATCATCGCAGATAACGGTATCACGGAAGAAAAAAAGAGCATGATACAATTGGCAAGCCAAAAAGTCTTACAAGAGCATCAAAAGTGAAAATCTATAAAACCATTGTCAGACCTATACTAACGTATGGGTGTGAGACATTAACCATGACAAAAAAGAGAACAAAGAAAAACTCATGCGATTTGAGTGTAAGATATTGAGAAAATTTTTCGGACCCTACCACGACACTACCACTTATGAATATAGAATTCGAACAAATGCCGAAATCAGGAGGTTGTATAGAAATGGGGATGTAGTACAAGAAATCACAAGCCAAAGACTAGGATGGGCAGGTCACGTGCATAGACTACATGATGAAAGACTGGTAAAGTTGATAGGGGAGAAGGTTTTTACAGGAAAGAGATCACCTGTAAATGAACATCCCCTTCGAGCATAGAATGGTGGAGGATCGAAATATCTGGAAAAAAGTTGTACATACAAGACCCACCCAGGGTTGTGGTGCTACCCGATGATGATGATGATGATGATTAATATTAAATCAAAATTACATAGTTTCGGATAAACTGGATATTGTCAAATTGTCGATGTTTCTATTGAGAATTAAGGTCAGCAATTTTAATTTTGTTTTGGACTAATTCTTCAAGGTAGCTTTCCGCTACTGATGATGATTTCTATCCTCCATGGCGCTTAAGTGTTGTCATGTTGGCCGGTGTATAGTTTTTTGATCCTTTAGGTTTAAATACACAGCAATTTTTAAGGGTATTTTTGACATGGTATTTATACCCACACACTTATTTGTACATTTGCCATTTTTATAAAAGATAAAAAGCGACTGTGGCTGGTGTTTTTTGGTCGCAAAGAAATGTATTTTTTACACAAAACTTTGTGTTGGTTTTTTTTTGGTTTTTGTGTCTGGCAACACAACAAATAAATAATTTCCAATATCTTAAACATTTTCAATTTGTAAATGTGTAAACTTATCACATCTACAAGCCCCTTTCATTAGTAAATACTCACTGTCGGGGGCCTGTGGTAAAAAGGTTTTAATTATTTTTTTTAAGTTTTGGACTTTTTGGGTTTGTATTCTTGGAATTTACTTTTTAAGAAACTAGTTAATTTGCCATATTTTGAAATGTCGATTGTTTTACACAGATGAAAGGTCGAGCGCAGCATGAAGTATTTAGTCAATAAAGACGATGGAGCTAACTTTTTCTGTTAATGTAAAAAATAAGCCAGCATAACAATATCGGGATTTTTATGGTAATATCTGCATTGCCGCTTCTTCTGCTACTGTAATAATGTCCTGGGTCACATAATTCTCATCAATTTCTTCCATTTTTTAACTCTAAAAATCACTTTTGGTACAATAGAATCTAACAATGTCAAAATTTGCGTGAATAATTGTTAATAATATTTTGTTCATGACAACCAAAAACAACCTACTTAAATCCGAACTCGAATGCTCAGACTAAAGGTGAATTTACACTGTGCAAGCAGCTGCAGCATAAAACACCAAATGTCAACGCAAAACGTCAGGAAATGAAAATTTATAAATCCTGCTTTAAAATAGACTCATTTCCAAAAAATATTTTCTAGTTTTTTCAGTTATTGAATAAAACCCGCTGCTCGTGTGTTATGTTTTCTAATCTCTTGAGAAATTATATATTTTTTTCTCGTGATCTATTTTCAACATAACACACCAGTACCATAAATAAATATAATCTTTTGGCGTGTCATAATGACTTTATTTAAAGCGTCATTCTAAAATTTTAAGCGTCATTCTAAATGACAATTTTTTTCAGGATAAAGGTGCTCGCCCACTAGCGCGACACTGTTTAATGCATCAGGGATACTTTACATGTAATCAAACTGAAGCCCGCCCATCTAGGCGATGCGACGCAAAGCGACGCGACGCGACACCTCGAGACAAGTCCGGAGAGCAAGAAAGCGACAAAGTCGCGTGGCATTCGAGTCTCATCGGCCTCCTTCGGTTATCATCGTGAAGAATCTCATATGTTGCTCTGTTCTGTTATCACTGCATTTGTTCATTTGGTATTTTTGTGACATTGGTATTTTATTATTCTTATAAGTTTTTAAAATTAATCCAAATAAAAAAGTGGTTTAGGGGATTTTGATTTTAAGGTATATGAAAGCAACTTTTTTTGGGTGTTCCATAGACGTCTGAATTAGACTGAGAAGTTCAAAAAACTTATCCTTCGACATGCGAAAGTATTTGAAACATTTTCTTGCATCTTTTTTTAAATCTGGAAATAAGTGATGGAATTCTCCACACTCATTTCTCTTTCGATTAACTTCATGGACCCAAACACTCTTTTTTTTTCTTTTCTTCCTACTCCATAGCAGCAATTACTTCAAACATAAAAATATATTCGCCCGATAAGCTTTTCATGACAACTCGCCACCGACATTTTGGAAGATTTTGCGTCGCGTTAGTGGGCGAGCACCTTAATATTCTATTGATTCCGTTATAGTCCGAGGATAACAATCGATTCAGTATAATCCAAGGACTAAAATAAAAAGAACGTAAGACACCATTGCTTTTCAAAATTTATTTTGCCTTCATGTTTGACATGTATTACCAAAAATGTATTCAGAAATATTTAAAAAAAAAATTACAAAATATTTTATTTAATTGACGCCAGAAAATAAAAAAAGTTTTGTATGTTATTCGGATCCAAAACGATCATTATAATACACGTTGTTATTAGCTTCGGCCATTGCTCGTCTGATAATATCCACGTCCAGTACCATACTGATCGTTATTTGATCCTTATTATACAGGGTGTAAAAAGTATGATGCTTACCATTTTAATGGGCGATACTAGAGCTCAAAACAAGTCAAAAAGTTCATATGACGTATGTGTCAAAACTTGACAGATTTTTGTCTAAACGATATCAAAGTTACAAACTTTGGTAGCAATTATTCTGAAACGCTTAACAATTGACAACTTACATCTTAACCGCTCATCGGTAGATTAATTTGCTAATAAAATAAACTAATTGTAAGTTTTAAAGGTTTCAGTTTACAAATAAAAAAAAACAATAATAATATTTCTCCCAGTAAAAAATTTAAAAAAACAATTGTCAACAGTGCTACCGCAGCGTGGAGTTCGTAGTCAGTCTCGCATTTACGGATTTAAGTACGTTTGTTTATTTCGGGCGTTAAAGTTGAAAATGATGTTTTCAAACCGGGAATATGCCGATATGCTTTTAATTTACGGTGAAGCACACCAAAATGCTAATCTAGCAGCCCAAATTTACAGTGAAAGATTTCCACAACGGATACATCCATTTCGATCAACCATAGTACAAGTTTACCAAAGAGTTTTGGAAACGGGATGTGTGCAACCAAGAAATATAAATAGAGGGCCTGGGAGGCACATAACTGTGGAACAAGAGGAAAAAATTTTGGAAATTGCGGAAGAAAATCCATAATTTATAGGACCTTACGGGAAAATCTTCTTTATCCTTATCACTATCAACGTGTGCAGGCTTTACTACCCGAATATTTTTCACGCAGATTAGCATTCTGCCAATGGTTTTTACAAAAAAAAACAATGAAAATCGCCAGTTTCTTGGTAGCATTTTAGTTACTGATGAATGTACTTTTACCAGAGATGGGATATTAAACTTCCATAATACACATACTTGGTCACAAGAAAACCCCCATACCATTCACAAGGCACATTTTCAACAACGTTTTAAAATAAACATTTGGGCAGGTATTCTGGGTGATAATGTAATTGGTCCTTTCGAGTTACCTCCAAATCTTATAGGGCCAGCGTATTTAATTTTTTTGTCACAAAATTTACCTCAGCTTTTGGAAGACACCTTGGAGGACTTGCCCTTGCAACAAAGGCTAAATTTATGGTTTCTTCATCATGGGGTACCACCTCATATTTATGGAGAAGTCGTTGAACATTTAAACACCAATTATCCAAATCTTTGGATTGGCAGAAATGCTCCAGAACCCCGAGATCCCCAGATTTAAATCCGTTGAAGTTTGGGTATTGGGGTGATCTTAAACAACTTGTTTACGGAGATGGTGAAATTCAAACTGAGGTGCACAAAATTTTTAATGCGGCTGAATTAATTAAGCACTGAAGCCGAGTGTTAAGAGTACGCGAAAACTGGGTTCGTCGAAGTGAGATTTGTGTAGAAAGTGGAGGACGATATTTTGAGCAACTTATTTAAACGTAAATGTAACTATTTTTTTTTTATAATTAGAGACTTTCTATTCTTTAAGCGAAATAAAAAAGTGCTATTTTAAAATATTATAATTTGTGTTCCTAAAATGGATATGTAGCCCATTCTTTTGGTAAGTACGACTATTTTTTAATTACAAATAAAAACTAAACAATAATTATTTAATGTTTTTTCCTAAATTTAATTTTAAATCAAATATTAATATAAATTGCAAGAAGTAATTCTTATTCTTTGTATGTAAATGAACATCTTCTTAAAAAAAGTGTAAACATGCAAATTGTCGCAAAAAAACGTTCGAAGTTCCGACTCACTTCGACGAAACGGGTGCGGTGTTGACAACTTTTTAAAACTTTTTAAAGGCCATATTTCAAAAACAATTAACTTTTGACCTATATGTTCTTGGCTTTTTCGACTTGTTTTGAGCTCCACTATCGCCGATTAAAATCGTGAGCATCATACTTTTTACACCTTGTATCCATAGCAATCTCAAAGGAGAAAAAATTGTTTTAAAAAATTTAATTTTGTTTAAAAAATTCTTTAGGAAAAATAAAAAAAAATATAAATAAGATGATAGGAGGACCGGTTTACATATGTTAAAATAAAAAGAAGGTAAAAATAAATTAACTGTAAAATTTAATGAACGTATAAAAAGGTATTCCTCATTCGTTTTACTACTTTCCTCTTCTGCAGAGTTGAGTTTGTTTTCGAGATTTAGTTGAATTTAGCTTTAATCTCTAAGCTGACTCGGAACCTCATGTTTTTGTAATAGCTTAATTATACTTTATTATTTAATGGCACACCATGCACATGTAGTTCATAGTTTATACTTACAATCCTGGTAAATGTGTATTATGTTGTAGAGAGTTTATAAATATAGAGAAGGTATTTAATTAAAATTACATTCCTATTCTGGTCAATTTGATATTATATCACCATTTTGGGATAATAAAGCACGAGCTTTTATTTGCGTTGTAAAAATTCTAATTTTAAAACAAATTGGTTTATAAAGAATGTCCCAAGCTTAATGCCGTAACTAATTTTTACAATAAGCGATCTGACCTTTAGTGGTAAATTTATTAAACCAGCCAGTTATAGACGTCATGTTGAGCTCTTCATGGAATTTGCAATATATTTTTTGCATCGTAGTAGAAAACTTATATTAATTTTTAAAATACACACTTTTCTGCTTCAAAAAGGTTTTTCGTTTAGCCTTCAATTTGCTGGTAGTTCTATTGTTATTTCTTTTGTTATTATTTTTGCCAATAGTTCCTTGTGTTCCACAGAAAATGTCCAAACTAATTTTTAAAGTTATGCAGGCCCTGCGATTTTTTCTTTTATAACCAATAATGATGCACCAGCAAGAATTTTTACAAATAAGCCCTAAATTGTCAAGACTTTTGGGATTTATTAAAACAAGGGTCCTTAAATGCGGCCTGTGTGCAACCCATCACTAGAAAATTATCCAAAATCCTTTCTTTTAAATATGGACGTATCTTTATTTTTAGTTATTTGCATATTTATCAATAACTACATTTTAAAATAACAAAGGGTACGAATTCCATAACAAAAGATGCACTACAGATCTTTCATTTATGTCAATAACTTGAACAAGTACCCTGAGTTTACTAGCAAATTTTCAATCGTCACCTATAACATATACAAGGCTTTTAAGCAGGTCTGCTATAATGCTTTCCTTAACAAAGCATTACTCTATTGATTTAACAAAATCAATACTGGAGTACCCTCAAAGCTTAGAAATGCATTTTCTTATCCTAATTTGGAAAACAAGTCCAGAGTAACATATATATGTATTTCACAGCACTTTAAAGTAATATGGGATGTGGTGCCAGAAATCCATTTTGATCCCTCCCAGAAATAATCAAAAAAGTCTGCCAATTTTCAACCTTTATTTATATGCGGTCAAGTTCTGCAGAACCACTGCATTAAGGGGTTGAAAGTAGTCAAAAATATGATAAAATGTTGCGTTTTAATAAGTAATTCTCAAGAGTTATTTTTTTTAAAGCTTATAATACAGAGTTGGTTTATAAAGCTTCAACTTGACTTCACCAAATTAACAAAAAAAAGGACGAATTTATAACCATCTTTGTTGGACCCACATTCACCAAGTAGTGCTTTGCGGTGACCATCATAACTTTGTACTGTTTTATCTAAAATTCATCAACCAACCCTTTCTTTCAATTTGTAAATCTAGTACTTGATCAAACAATTTTATTTTTTATTAAAAACTTTGATTTTCTCTCTCAGTTTTTTGAAATAAACTATTGTTCAAGAGTAAGATGAATCTAAATCCGGGGTCAGTTTGACCCCATCAGGTTAGAGTCAAGAGAGGATTTCAAGGTCAAATCTGCAAAATTAATCGCAACCAAATTTGAACATACACCGTTCACTTATATTTTTGAGCTCCCTGAATACGGATATATGGTCAGTTTGACCCTATTGGGTCATGATTAAAAGATATTTTAAGGTCAAATCTGCAAAATTACACAGCCCCTCAAAAAATACGAAGGTCCGAAAGACTTGACCATGGTATCCTTATGTTTTAGGGATCACTAAATTCGAATCTGGAGTTAGTTTAACCTCATCAGGTCAGGGTCAAGGGAATTTTATGTTTCTGAGGTCGTTGAGTACGAATTCGTGGTCAGTTTGATCCCAATAATTTGGTTGCGATTTGACCTTGAAATACCTTTGAACATGACCTGATGGGGTCAAAATGACCCAGGTTTTAGATTCAGCGACCCCCAAAACATAAAGATACCATGGTCAAGTCTTTCGGACGTTCAACTTTTTTTTTGTGGGGCTGTTTAATTAATTTATAACATACACGTTAATACTTCTCAGTCTTCTGCATTTTCTCTTGTTTTTAATACTTATACTCAGCTAAATTTCTTAGCTTTATGAAATAAATTAAATCACTGTAAAAAAGAATAATTTTAAATACAATTTTTTTATCTCTGGCTACCCCTATTCTCCTAACTTTGTAAGCACTTTTTTTTGAAAATGACCTTAACTGGCATAAATACATTATATCCACAGCCGCAGCGGATTTCAAAAACTTTCATTTCCTTTCGAACCAGGAA
This sequence comes from Listronotus oregonensis, assembly GCA_019359885.1. Classification (NCBI taxonomy): domain Eukaryota; kingdom Metazoa; phylum Arthropoda; class Insecta; order Coleoptera; family Curculionidae; genus Listronotus; species Listronotus oregonensis. The sequence goes on from JAHBCN010001077.1 coordinate 51,381, forward strand.
ATATTTTTCCTAATTTAATTTGCTAGGGGCTTAATTGGTAGTTTTTTCATATTTAAAACAAGGCGTAAAATAGCGAACTTGTATATATTTTTTTGTAAAATCCTGAAGATTAACATAAAGATTTGAGTTGAAACAAAAAAGATACCTTATTTCTTGGATGTTTTTAAACACGTCTCATCTTTTTCGATACGTCTTATTAAAAAATGGCTCTTTAGAATCAACAGAATTAATTTAATTCTTATGAGAATTTGCAATTTAAATTATAAAACGGAGAAAGGGTACAATAAATACCTAAAACGCAAAAAAACTAAAATAACACGTTTTTATAGCAAACCAAACTAAAAAGTAGAAAATAATTTTTAAGTATAAAGAGTTTGTGTTGCAGTGATAAAAAGTTTAATAATTCATTATGACCAATTAATTTGGAATAAGATTAAAATAAAAATTAGGTTATTAACAAAATAATTCAATTACCCATAGTAAAAAAGCGTCTGGTGCTTGTTATTAAATGTTACAATTATTTTATTGGTTGCTATTTACTAAATTAAAGTTATTATGAAAATATAGTAAATTGCACCCCACGCTTTTTTATTATAATTGTATTATTTTGTTAATAGCTTAGTTTTTATTTCAATTTTATTACAAATTAATTGGTCATAATTGATTATTGGACTTTCTATCACTGTAACACAAACTCTTTATACTTAAAAATTATTTTTATTTTTAGTTCGGTTTGCTATTAAAGCGTGTTTTTTTAGTTACTTTAAACTATAATTTATTTTCTTATTTTTTAGTTCCAAAATAACATCAAAAGTAATCTAAATTAAGAGTCTTGATTTGGAAAAGAAAAACCCCATAGATAATCCAACATAAAGGTCAGTGAAAAGTTCTTTCTCCAAAAATAATTCTTTTGTTGCCAGTAACCTGGTATGTTGTAAAAAGCATTTTCTGCTATTTTGATCTTGGCGAATGCGCAAGTATTGTCATAAAAAATAAATTCTGATGATCCTAGTGGAGACATTAGAACGAAGTTATAAAATAATTGTATTGTCATCGACTCTTGATCCCTATACAAATTTTTAATGTAATCAGACTTCTTGAAATTGGTTAAAATTAGGTTAAAATATTCCGTTACATAGATACATAGATACATACAGGTCAAGCAAACAAACGCGTGGTTAAAACGAGACCATCTCAAAAGCTTTTCAACGTTTTTCTAAAAATGTAAAATGATTATTTGGGCGCCCTCAACAATTGCTTAAAGTTGTGATAAGTACTGGTCGTAGAGAACTTCAACCAATATTATAAAGTCTGACGCGGTTAAAAAAGAAAAAAATGTGCCTTTTTCGATTTTTTTTATATATTGTTTATTTAAATATTTTGGATCTTTTCAAGAGAAAACATATCTTAATTGCATACATTTTTCCAAAGGATTTACACTAAAAACATGTCTGCCACCTCGTACATGCTAACCATGTTTTTATCGTCCCTCTAACAAGTATTTTCCGAAAATCCTGGACTGGCTATAAGTTCCAGAGCTTCGGTTATCCAAGTTTATTTGCGAGATTCGGCTGAATTTAACTTAAATCCCTAAGCTAACCACAGCCTGATGTTTTTATAATAGCCCAGAAGTCTTCTATTATTTAATAGCGAGAGGCCCGCTGCACGGATGGCTGGCGAGTTTAAAGTTTACAACCGCGTAAAAAGTCTTTTATGTTAAAGAGAATGTATAAATAAACAACAAAAAATATATTTGTGTACCGAAACATTTTTGTCATAGGTATTTATGCAACAAGTGCAAAAAAACACAATTTTTTCGCACGAAACATGAAAATTGTGAAACGAGACCCTAGGTTAAATTTGATAACATGTAAGAGCAAAAAAGAGCTTTTTGCATAAATTGCATACAATATTTTTATCATCTAATCTAAAGATCAGAATATAGATAGGTATATAAAAGTAACTTTTTCTCCAAAAAAATACCTATGTTGTTTTTTTAAACAATGCAAAAACATCTCTTTTTAATAACAATTATTATTAAAGATAAGTGGGTTCGCAAGGTGGCCTAGACCGGTTTCGGTAGATAGTTACTATAGTAAAACAAAAAGCTGTCAGTGGACACTGTCAACAATAACTATTTTTTTTTAAATTGCATCTTCGTTTGTTTTTTAATTTCGTATTGATAAGGAGTTATTGAGTAAGTACATTTAATATTAAATTGAGTAATGAATAAAAATTAAGTTTTGGCAGAGGAAAAACGAAACTTGGCGGTCGCCAACACAGTCAAGTAATAACGGATTTACTGACGTTTGCAAGAAAAAGAAAATTTATTCATATTTGTTTAAAATGGTTTAATTAAATTTAAACACTCAATAAGACAAAATTTAAAGTTTACTACTAAAAGTAGCTATAGTAAAGGATAAGTAATTTTCTTTTTACCATTATGACAGCCCACGAAGGCTTATGGAGCCTATGTACCGTGGGTGCCGGGTTTTAAAATGTTTACCGCTTTTTAAAAAATATATTTTTACTGTCGACTAGTTTTTAAACATTTTTTTATTGGTACCCTATTTCGCTTATTTAAAGTACGCCTGAGCGTGTTTAATTCCAGCTTTCAAACACGCGCGTATTTTAAAGATTACCATGGTACATAAATCCACAACACGGGAAATGTGAAGTCTAAGATGACATTGCCAACCTTTAACATCGAATTTTGGCACATTTTAGGCATTTTAAAGAAAAAAATTAATCGTGGATAACTGGTCTTTAAAATACTTGCTTTATTTCGAAAACCCCGACTACGTGGTCATGCTGGAAAAATCTCCCGTGTTTTAATGACCTTAATATTAATTAATACTTTAATATTCTATTTAACTGACCTGTTATTGTAATTCCTAGTCCAGGTCCTCTTTTAGCCAATCTTACAGTAAACACCCCACTAGATGGCACTATAGTGTCCGCCACATCAAATTCCGCTGTTAACGTAACAGTCCTTCCTCCGGTAGCGTCAGCACCCATTTCCAAAATGGATGATATCTCTTGGAGGGTAAGGTTGGTTTGGTGATTTACTGAGATTATTCTGTCGCCAACTTGAAGGCATCCACATCTGAAAATAATAAAAGACGGTTTATTAGAGTTTAAAATAATTCTTTTATTTTCAGTACTGTAAGAAATAACACATTTTTTTGAGTGTTAAATCGATTAAATAACTTTTATGGCAAAACTGAACAATAAATATTAATTTTAAAATGAGTATTATTTTTTAAGTATCAGTGTCATTAAATATGCTTTTTTTAATCCATTTAGCTAAACCAGATTAATTGTTTTTTTTAGTCCCTGCTTCGTAAGAACAATCTGCATAAAGTCCATTAAAAAGTTTTAATGAAAATACCTATAAAAACATCAACATGCGAAACACTAAAGGTATTTATGTGAAGTGCGATTGACAAATAGGAACCATAAGACCTAATCAAAATAATACTAATAATAACAAAAACAAGACAATAAAATCTTCGAAGCTTTTAACAACTTTCAGATGACCGTTGATTAAAGAAAAAGGTTAGGAATTTAATTGTAACGGTTCCATTACACTCTTTAGGAATTTCATAACGACACTTTTTAACTATAATAGTGATATTTTATGGTTTTATTTTTGTTTTCGTCGCACATATATTTGTCCTTTAAAACAAAACCAATATTTTTTCTTGAGAAACACCATGTGAATAGTGCAGTTTTCTTCTTTCATGTAAATTATTAATATATTATTTTATCTACATTGAAACTAGGTTTAAACTCAACATTCAAGTTTAACATTGGTTTATATATTTGCAAATTGTTTTTTAACATTTAGACTTTAAATGATTTTAATTTTGTTAGCAATCCAAAACCTGCTTTTTACATTTCTCGATAAAGATTTCATTGAAAGATTAATCATACTTAAATAGATTGTGAAAACAAGGTAATTTCAGTCATATATCGTAAAAGAATGCAATATATTTAAATTACATTAAGTATACAAAACGTGAGCATTTTTTACCTAAAACTAAAATATTATTTTTTACCTATACCGATAAAAAACTTAATTAAAGATAAATCATATTTAACTAGAGTGTAAAAGCCAATTATGGTTATATATTTTAAAAGAGCTGCGCTCAATTTAAATTGTATTTGAATTACACTTAACTAACAAAAACCACCCAATTTTTTACAAAAAAGGAAGGCTTTTTTAAATTTATCCCAATAAAACGCTAAATCATTTAATTGTCAAATATACAGGGTGTAAAAAGTATGATGCTCACGATTTTAATGGGTGATAGTGGAGCTCAAAACAAGTCAAAAAGTTTATATAACATATGTTTAAAACTCTCAGATTTTTGTCTAAATGATGTCAAAGGTACAAACTTTGACAGCAGTTATTTCTGAAAACCTTAACAACTGGAAACTTTTGTCTTAATCGCTTATTAGTAGATTCATTTGCTGATAAAATAAACTTAGTTTTAAATGTTTCAGCCTACAAAAAAAATTCAACAATTTTTCTCCCAGTTAAAAATTAAAAAACAATTGGCATGCAACAGAGCTACCCAGCCTTGCGCGTGAACTAAAGTCAGTTGTACATTGTGTTCACCGACCCGGCCGCGAAATTTTTGTTTGTTTTAAAATCAGGAATATATGCCGATATGTTTTAAATTTAAGATAACCGTAGTGCAAGTGTACCAAAGAGTTATAAAAACGGAATATCTGCAACCGAGAAATCTTATTCTTTAAACAAAATAAAAAAGTGCTGTTTTAAAGCATACAAATTTGTGTTCGTAAAATGGATATTAACCTTGTGGTAAGTGCAATTATTTTTTATTTACAAATAAAAAACAAACAATAATTTACTGATTTTTACTTAAATTTAATTCCAAATAAAGTATTAAAATAAATTGCAAGAAGTAATTTTTATTATTTGTATGTAAATGAACATCTTCATAAAAAATGTAAATTTGGAAAACCCCGCAAAAAACGTTAGACGTTTGACTTGTTGCGATGAAACGGGTAAGGCGTTGCCAACTATTTGAAATTTTGAAAGATCATAGTTCGAAAACAATTAACTTTTTGACCCATATGTTCTTGGCTTTTTCGACTTGTTTTAAGCTCCACTATCGCACATAAAAATTGGGAGCATCATACTTTTTACACCCTGTATAATTAAATATACTTGGCTAAATTATAAGGGTCAATTTTAATAAATTATTCTTAAAGTATGCTCTACATTTAAAATGTATAGGAGTTACGGTAAACTACCAAAAACGACTTTATTTTTTGTGTAAAAACGAAAAATGCTTTTCCATTTCTCCCCATAAAACTGAAATAAATATGAATCATACTTGACTAGATTATAAAGGGTAATTTAAGTAATATTTTAAAAAGGAGCATTAAATTTAAAATGTTCAAATAACAAAACCTTCCTTATTTTTTACATGAAAAAAACATGGTCTTCGATTTATTCCGATAAAAAAACTAAATTAAAGAGGAATTATTATTGACTAAATTCTAACAGTTACTATAGCCATATCCTAAAAGTATGCAATAAATTTAAAGTAAATAAAAATTAAATATATAAAATATATAAAAATTACAAAAACTGCATTATTTTTTACAGAAATATTGTTTTTTTTTTAATTTATTCCAGTGTAAAACAAAATTAAAGACAAATTATTATACTTGACCACTTAGAAGATCAAAAACGTTTTTTTTTAAGAATAAAATATGCATATTGTTTATATCCCAAAAAAATGTAACTACAGAATATATTGATACTATATACCTAATACGATTGTAAGAGACAATTAGTGATATTTTACAAAATAATGTATTAAATCTAAAATGTTTTTAACTTACGGTAAAATTATAAAAACTTCTTTATTTTTTACACAAATATAAAATGTATTTTTTTTATTAATCCCTGTGTAAAACTAAATTAATGAGGAATCATACTTAATTAGATTGTGAAAGACAATTCCAGTCATATCTTAGAAGTATGGCATTTAATTTAAAATGGATCGAAGTAATGTTAGAATTAAAACGTTTATACATTTTTTACCGAAAAATAAATTCGGAATGCATAAAGTTTAAAATGTACTCGCTAAGCTAAAAGTAAGGATAAAATACAGTTAGAATGCAAAATAACTTATAAATTTACTATTTTAATGAATAAAAAATATCTATCCGAAATCCGGACAAAATAGGGACAAAGTTCACCTATGCTAACCGAATAAAAATTAGTTGCCTAAAAAGTTATGTTCTAAAAAAACTTGATACACTTTTGATGATGTTCTTATTTTTTTTATTCTACATCACAGTACTAATATACCACTATTTTTTTCCCAAATTTTATAAATAAAACCTTTGGCGATTTTTAAAACTTAAAATTAAAGAAATTATTGAAATTTTTATTTATGAAATTAAATATAAAAATTGTAGTGATATATTAGTACTCTTATATAGAATAAAAGAATGAAAATTGATATTGTACAGAGAGTATAATTTTTTTTAAAGTTAATTATAGCTTGGACCATATTTTTAAATGCAACCCAATATATTTATTTACATACTATATTTGATAAAAAATAGTTTTCATTCGGCTGGCAGATGGGTGAAGCTAACCTATGATTCGGATCCCGTACTACAATAGTTTAAGCCACTCGAATATATATTACTTATACAAAACACTTTTTACGTCCGACATGAAAATACGTCTTCTACCCAATTCGTAATTTTTGGAGCAATTAATCGTTATTATTTTCAACACCATAAACATAATTTTCTTAACTCTAAAATACTTGTATATTTATGACGAAGCATTTATACCAACGCAACTAAATATGCAAATCAAAGGAATAATAATTATTCCAAAGGGTTAAAAGTTTTGGGTCAATTTACTCGTTTCATTTCCTACAAAGGTTAAGTAGGGTTGCGCTGGAAATTTATATTATTATGGAATTATTATTATTGGTCTTATTGCCTAGAAAATAATAAACATAACAACCACCTTCTGGTGGATAGGTTTAAATAAAACTTAATATATAAGAAGAGATCTTTTTTATAAAACGGAAAAATCAACTCACAGTATATAAAATTTATAAAGTAATAACAATTATCTTTAATATGCTTATTAATCACATTAATAAAAAGTCGTATTGACTTTTTTGTTGTAAATAAACAAAGATAAACCTAAATAAATAACAAAAAATCAAATCTTTAAGTTATTAAGCTACCGCAACTCTTAGATAGCTGTCAATTTAAGGGAAAAGGTTAGGAATTAAATTGTAGCAAGGCCTTATTACACTCTTTAGAAATTTTATAATGATACCCTTTGAGTATAATAGTCATATTTTATGTTTTTATTTTTGTATTTTTTTACATTTGTCCATTAAGGGACTTTTAGTTGCCTTTTTCTAATGGTAGTGTGTTTTATCTGTATATCCAGTGTGTCCCAAATTGGTGGGGAATGTATGGGGATCTTGGAAACCACGATAGATAGAAAATCGGTTAAATGGGGAAAGTTTTAGACAATTAGGTTTGTAAGCTAATTCCGTTAACTGCATGGTTTTATCCATTCAGGTTTTTGAGAAATTTTGAAAAAACCTAAAACATGCAATTTTAAAAATCGGCCATATCTTTTTTATTAGAGAAAATTTTTTAAATCTGTAAAAACTTCTTCAAAGCAACTCTTCTTGTAGAACATGATCAAGTAGTCAATTTTTATTTTCTAAGTGTCGGGTTTTTAGAATCGTTTCATCAATCAATTTTATTTTTTTATATGGCCGCCATATTGGATTTTTACGCAGCCAAATAGTGCTTTTTATTCTAATTTTAACAATGTATAGCATGTTATAAGTTAGGAGTTTATAACCTCATTTATTTCAAAAAAACAAACATTTTCTCAGTTGGCCTTGATTCCTGCGATCGTTATTTTTTTTGTAAACAATAAAATGTTAGTGCTGTCAAAATAGATTAGCTAACCAGATATTTTACAAAATAAATTTCACAGACAAAGCTATTACGTTAATACTGTGTTACAACAAAACTACACGTAACAAGTTAATTTAAACGAATGAAAACAAAAACAATGAAATTGGCTAAACTAATATTTCTACTAAAATGAAGATGTAAAATATTGCCCTAAAATTCAAAATATTGCCCATTTCTCTCAACACATTTACGATATTTTTTTAAATAAGTCTAACTACCCTATGAATGGTTTACTGAGGTATGTGGAGTTCTCTATCAACATCCCTGGTTGTAGATGTTGGATTTTTGTTAAAATGTTGGTTAACTGCAGCATCTCGTTGTCGAATTTTCTTTAACGTAATTCTTAGGTTGTGGTTTTTTAAAACTTTCGAATATAAGCAAATTTGTAACCAGTTTTTGAAAGTTCGTTAGTTTAGATTGCTGCCTTTAAGGAAACTTGCCAAAATACGTTTGCGCAGCTATATTAACATTTCTATTGCTTTGGAAATAATGTAGTGAAATATCAAGTTTTCTTCTTTAATTATTAAACATTTTACAAAGTTAAAAAAATATAATAGCTTTGTTCGCAAAACCTATTCTGTAAAATCTCTGTTTAGCTAATCTAGTTGACAATAACTAACATTTTAATGTTTACAAAAAAAATGACGATCGCAGGACTCAAGGCCAACTGAGAAAATATTTGTTTTTTTGAAATAAATGAGGTTTTAAACTTCTAACTTATAACATGCTATACATTGTTGAAATCAGAATAAAAAGCACTATTTGGCTGCGTAAAAATCCAATATGGCGGCCATATAAAAAAATAAAATTGATGACGATTCTAAAAACCCGAAACGTAGAAAATAAAAATTGTCTACTTGATTATATTCTACAAGAAGAGTTGTTTTGAAGAAGTTTTTACAGATTTAAAAAATGTTCACTAATAAAAAAGATATGACCGATTTTCGAAAATGCATGTTTTAGGTTTTTTTAAAAAGTTCTCAAAAACCTGAATAGATAAAACCATGCAGTAAACGGGATTAGCCCTCTAACCTAATTGTCTAAAACATTCCCATTTAACCAATTTTCTATTTATCGTGGTTTTCAAGATCCCAATACATTATCCACCAATTTGGGACACACTGTATATTTACAAACACACAAACACATGAGATATTAAAAAAAAGTTTTCCGACAATTAGTTGTCCGTGTCGGATAACTTTTTTTCACTTGTTACAGGACTGCTTTTTGGTGACCAATTTAAAGAACGTGATATGAAGAAAAGATCATTTTTCAATACGCTAAATAATGTTTTTAATTTCTTAACAGCATAAAATAATATTGCCCACATATTTGCCGATGATTAGCGTAAATCACAGTCCAAATTGGATCTTTAATTAGCTCGAATCGACGACAGGCATTAGGTTGCAATAATTCGCTTTAATTTCGGTTCACTGCCGGCCATAAATCCAGCGAATTGCAGCATCAACGCGGCGTTGATGCCTTTGCGACTGCTCTTTAATTAGGAAAAGTAGCATTTGTATATTTGTTATTTTAGTAGTATAAAATTATGGGAAAAGTATTATAGGTTTTTTTTTGGACCGTTCTTAGTTTTTATTAAATAACATAAAAAAATGTAGGAAGCAAAAAAACAAAAAAAAAAAAAATTGGGTGTCTTAAGTTAAGTAAGAGGTATTTTATTACCACGGACTTAAATACTTAAAGGAGAGCGGAAAAGCATAAGCAGGAAGCTGGTTTCCTGGTCTAGGTAATCTAGAAATAAAAGAACATACAAAGTGGAAAGTTCAAGGCCTCTACAGATGGACTGTAAAGGGTTACATACATAGGGCACTTCGTCTTGCTCTTTTGTAAGCTGCTTAAGAAATAATTATGTAGGCTCTTATTTAGATGAAATCAACAGTTTTAAGTAAGGGTTGTGGAAGACCCCAATTTATATACATGGGGAATCTTATTTTCCAAAAGTATACAGATTAGAAGGAGATATGTACTTTTTGGGTTAAAAAGGAATACGACTTTTTCTAAATCACCTGTGACTATGGATGTAATATGTAAATGCCAATTAAGGGGATTTTTAAGAAACACCAACAGGGTTAAATAAAGTTTTGTTTTGCCGAAATTGGCGTACGTAGGAATGTATTGACATAGTTTTTTAAGACATTAAATTGAACTAGATTTATGGCTCTTCGACGCGAACTTAATTTAAGCTATTTTTCCCTATTAAAGAGACATCATTACCCTTTGCTTGTTTTTTAATTCAGGCTTAAAGGCTGAATATTAGAGTAGAATGTACTCTTATTACTAGAACTATGGAAGGCATTGATCGTGAAAAACATCGTTGATGTAAAGAAGAAAAAGAATTGGTGCTAGTACTGAACCATGGAGTACCTCAGCATTAGCTTGATGAAAGTTAGAAGAGTGGCCATCAATCATAACTGAATGATTTGGTTAATTTTTTATTACTTTTTAAAATAAATATCCTACTTGTTGGTGCTAATATTAAAAGTCGATTTTTCATCTAAAAATCACATGTCAAAACCCTAATAACAGAAGGTCGTTGTGGTCAGTCCCAAAAGTTTAATTCCCGTTTGAACCGTAACCGCTTTTTGTCTTACTTTGTTTGTCACAGAATAAAAACTAAGATGACTTTAATACATTAAACTTTTCTCACTTATGTTAAATCGTTTTATGATCTGGTTGTTCCTTAAGTTTTTTTTCGGAAATTTTTCATATAAATGCGCACGAGGCTGAGTTCCGGCCTACCGCACGAATGTATGTATATTACACGATATCTTTCGGCCTATTATATCTTCGATCTCGTTTCAGATAAAGGTATGAGATTTGGTATGTAAACTCACATAAGTATTCTAATTACCTGTAAAAATATTGAGAAAGTTGTGTTAAGCGATTTCTGAGATATAAGATTTTAAAATCGCCGATTACTATTGACTAAATGACTCATCAAAATTATGGAAACTTCTTGAGGGAGTAGAAACTTTAAATTTAGTATATAAGTAGGTTTAATGACACAAATAAGGAAAACATTTTAAAATCTGCACATTTTTACCAGGAAAAGCCCTGAAACAGGGTCGTAATCTCGTATTTTTAGGGGATATTTTAGAAATTTTCAATCAGATGGAACCTGACTTTCTGAGCTCATAATTGTCTTGGAATTCTAAATGGAGGCCGGAAACTTACCAAATAAAATGCCACATTCCCCTATTAAACTCCAAACCAGGTGCGATTTAAGGAACAATAAAATAAGCAATTTTCGTACTTCCCAAAGAAACAGGCATGAGTTCACCATCCAATTTTTTTCATTCATTGAACTCGGAAAACAGGAAAGATCACATCAAAAACATTTATGTAACATATGGAGCAAGTTTTGTAATGACTGTCTGTATTAATAAAAAAACATTGTCTGTATTAATAAAAAAAGACGTTAATTCAGACAAAGCGGTAAAAAACTTGCTAAGTCAAAAAAAATTGTGGAACAAAATTGTGAATGGAACTTGGTATAATTTTAGATCTCAGTACTCAGGGGCCGAGATTTTTGGATAGGAACTTGACTCTTATTTTACATGAGTGTTTTTAATTGAATATACTCTAAACGTAAGATTTTAACAGAATATTGACTTATTGTGATTGGGCATTTTCAATATTTATAATACCTTTTTTTATTTTCTAATTTTATTCGCAAATTTTTCATATACAAAAAAAAATAATTCTGTATTTACCAAAAATAAAATTACATAATCTTTCTTTATTGTAACCAATAAAAAAAAACGCTTTCAAAAACAAGCCAATAAAAGAGGTGTCCCATTAGAAAAGATTAATTTTATTTCGTATCTCTTTTGTTTTAATTTAGATCATTTTTTAAGTGCTTTTTAGAATTCCACAGAAAAAATGCACTAGATCTATTTTTTACAATTTTGAGCCTCGTTGGATGACCCTATACGTTTCTCCATTAGGTCCTTAACAACCTAAAACAAACGTCATTTTACCAAAGCGCTAAAAAAAATGCTTATTACAAAGTTTATTTTTGCCTTTTATCAAAGGTAGAATATTTAAGTCGTTATATTTCTGCGTTTTAAACGCCTAAGGGTATAACTTCGGTCATAACAATATCATATATATTTTAAAGTTTCCAGCAGTACGCCGGAAAACATAACGACAGTAAAGCCCGAAAATTTAAACCCTCTGGAATAATAATATACTCTTTGAAGTAAATATATTTTGCCTTTTTGAGTGTAAGATTGTAATTATATATGTAGATATGTGTATTGTGTATGTGCAATTTTAAAAGGAAAATACTTTTTTACGTCACTTTTATTTTAGGTATTTTTAAAGTTAATAAAGAAAATTCGGATCCTACAGGGTCATACAACGAGAAATGGCAAAGGGCAATATTTATGGCTTTGTCCATTTCACAAGATGGCTGTTTTATTTTTTTTTAATACAAGAAAATCCATAATAATGGCTTAGTTGACTGATCTTGTACAAAGATGTCCAATAAAGTAAATTCTGATTCTTAAAAAAATACCTAGTGACAGCACAGTGTTTAAAATGTACATTAATTTTTTTAACAAGGTAAATTGTTAAAAATACCTGCCGAAACTATCTATTAAGGTTTGGCTTGGGGTGGAATTTGACCTACAACCTCTTGGTATCAATATTATAACAATTTTTAACTTTGCTGTACGTGAATCCGATCCTTAAAAAATTTGTAACATTTAAAAACACTTTATTCACTATTTTACAGCGACACGTTAAATTTCACGATCTTTACTCTATTACTTAATTAACATAACTAATTTAACGCGGTCTTTTTATACCTACTACTGGTTCTATGGAATTCTAGAATAATTTTCATACTACATCTTGAAAAATACTAGATTTTCCTTTACTAGGAGTGCTACCATATAACTATTTATATTTGTCACAACGTGTAACAGTATTATTTAAACTACTATAAACATAGTACCTTAATTTAATTGATTTTGTGCACTTGGTCAGTCAAGCTATATCGAGCGTCTGTCTCGAAGTGATCCTTTTTATATGTTTGGTGAATAATCAAATAAATGTTTTATAATAAATAAATTCGCTACAATAATCTAATTATTACATATATAAAAGAAAACTGTGTGTTTGTAATGTCCATTATTTTTTTCATAACTACCCACTTCCACTTACTAATAGTTATAGTGATAGGTAGCCCTAGGTCTGCACTTGCAAGTAAGAAGTTTGGTCGCGGCGGGTGGAATTGGGTGATTGTGGGTGGCGAAAATGTAAAAAAATATGTATATGTTCTTCTCTAACTTATGTGAACTACTAGGAAGTTCTGAAAATTTCTGGAATAATCTAGAAAGTTCCAAAATGTGTGCAACTGTTAAAATCGATTCGAAATAGTCTAGAAAGTTCTAAAAATTGCTGGAATGATCTTAAAAATTTCCAAAATGTGTGCAATTGTAATCGATCTAGAATGTTTTAAAAAGCTTCTGGAATGATCTAGAAAGTTCTAAAAAATTCTAGAATGATCTGTTAAAAAGTTGAGAATGTATATCTAGAAGTCTAAAAATTCTATTTTGGAATGATCTGATTCAATGTGCAATTGTAATCGATCTAGAATGCTTAAAAGTTTCTGAAATAAATAGAAAGTTCTTCAAAATCTTCCGGAATGATCAACAAAAATTCAAAATAACCTGAATTGTCAAGTATTGTAATAGTCTAGAATGCTAGAAAGTTTGAAATAATAGAAAGTTTCTAAAATTTTAATGATCAACAAAATTCAAAATACCTACATCAATATTTTAATAAGTTAATTGATATAATTCATTACTTGTCGATGTACTTATCACCACCCGGGCAACGCCGGGTTTTGCAGCTAGTATCGAATATATCCAAACTATATTCAATTTCCCAATATTTTTTTGCTATACTAAAGTTGCGCCAATTGCATTCATATTTCAGAGATGGTTTTATCGCCTGGTTATTAAATACAGCCAATTAATCGTCCAAAAATTTACAAAAAATCACAAATTTGCTTTCACGGGCACATCTAGGTTCTCAAAAGTAAAAATGACAAAGCAGGTATAACCAGTTTCTCACAGGGCCTCCAATTTTTTTCACTTAATATAATTTATTTTTCTGACCTTCACAATGTCACATACCCACGTGTCGAAAAGGAAAAAAAGGCTTTAGAAATTACCCTAAAATGTAAAAAATACATTTACGGCACTAAAATGGCAGGGTAAGTTTCCATTGAGTTGCCGGGAGTTGCGAATACGATTTTTCTGCGCCTTTAGCGGACGTTCCTCAAAGAAGTTTTGTAGCCTCTAAAGGAAGCGTTTACTTTTGAAGTCCATTGACTAAGTAGTAATACTTTAATTACATCTTAAAACTTTACTTAATTTAAATAAATCAAATTTTAAAATATTTGAAAAAACACAAGATCTTAAATGAAAAACAACATGGATTCAATTACAGAATATTCACAGCTGATCATCTTTTCTTTGTCTCACATAACTGAAACAAGTCTCTTGAGTTTCTTGGTGAATCCCAGATCGTTGCTCTCGACATATCCAAAGATTTCGATCAGGTCTGGAATGACGGGCTTCTTAACTAACTTCCTTCTTACAGTCTTCCACCGTAGCTATGCTCTTGGCTCTTCATTTTTCCTTCTAATCGACGTATATCAGTTACTGTAGATGGTTATTCTTTCGGCTTTTACCAAATTAATGCTCACTTTGTCCCTTCTACACATTAACGATCTTCTTTCTTTCACAATAAATCCCATTAATAGTTTTGCTGACGATAGTATCCTCCACTCTAACATCAACAGTCAGTCAATAAGCCTGATTTGAAAACCAAGCGTAGGTCGATGCGGATATCTCTTTCACAAGACCTTAAACTTATCTTGGATTGGGGCGCCAAAAATCTTGTTTAGTTTAATGCATCCAAAACACAGTCATATTCACTGTCGCAAAAAAAGTCCGATGCTTATCCGTTACGCCAAGTTCTGCAGAACAAAGAGTCGTTTAATCCTGTTGGCGTTACTTTTGAGAATAACCTCAACTTGCACAAACACATTACATCCACAGCATCAGCAGCTTTAAAAAAGCTTGGAGTCCTTTTTTGAGCCAGAAAGTATTTCTCTTCTTCCAATCTGTATATTCTGTATGTATCTCAAATCAGATCTACTTTAGAATATTGTTCTTATGTTTGGCCAATGGCGTCCCCTACAACACTTAGCATTCTGGATTCCATTTAAAGAAGTGCCGTTCGTCTTATTAATGATCCCACGCTTACAGAAAAGCTTTCTCCTCTTGCTCACCGTCAAGCTGTAGGTATTTTCAGACTTCTGCTCAGATGAGTTGGCCAGTATAATTTCTTCTCTGGCAGCTCCCAACAGAGCAACACGTAGTGCAACTTTTATGCATCCTTTTACAGGTCAACTAGAGAGGCCATCAACTTCCCACTTTCTTCGTTCCTTTATCTCTAGAGTGTCCAGACTATGGAACCTGCTATCCGCTGCAGTTTTTCCTTCTCCTCCCAGTCTCGAAATATTTAAGTCCCGTGTGATCAAACGCTCTCTCACTACACTTAAGACACCCACGGTAGGTTAGTACTTCGTGGACTGTCCAAAGATAAAAACTAATATTTTTATGGGTCAAAAATAGTATTCAAGCTTACATTTAAAAAAATAATTTGGACAATTAAGTTACGATTATGCAGAAAAAATAAGTTAAGTTAAAATAAGTTAAAGTAACACAAGAAAGGATAAATATTATTTCAATTATACACATAAATTAAAAATTAAGTTAAGTTAAGAAGATAACCAACTTTTATTTTTCTTAACTTATTTTATTTTTTTAACCTTAACATACAATAAATGAACGTTTCCTTTATAAAATAATTAAACTCCCACACAAAACATCATAAACTAGGCTAACAGAAACTCGTGTTTCCCATGCATGCAAATATAACAAAATTATACATTTTTTATACAAATATTTGTTTAAGAAGTTATAAAATTACCGAACAGCTGCCAGAGAGTGCACAGATGAAATAGAAATCACAAAAACCCCATTAACAGTGATTTGCTTTACGTATGCTTATTTTTTTATTATTTTTAAATTGATTTGCATGTCTTCACATAAATGTCTTAATTTTTATAAACTTTATTTTTGTTAACTTAACTTAATTTTTTGCATAATCCTACTTTTATCCTCTGTCTTTTACTTGGAATAATTTCCACAATATTAGACATATAATTGAAAGGTATAAATGGCCTACTAAATTGTCTTTCATTAGTATCAATAATAGAATTCGGATTGTGGAAATTCGCTTTACTTCCGGTTGACCAACGGCTATAAGTCCGGTAAATTTTGGAGATAACACGGTTTGATTGACGCTTATGTTAGTGCTAGCATTGCATTGCATAATACATATGTTAAGATGTCAATCTAATAGGTACATAAACGTTTCTATCCGACAGAAATTCTTTTAAATATTGGTATTTCTCTGTAAGCTATGCAACTCACTGTCCCAGGCCGATATAACATAAAAATATAGTTCATTTTATAATTTGTACTTAACTTAAAAAGATAATCACCTAATTTACCGTGGTCCATGGTACAGTATCCAATAAAATAAAGTTTATTACATCAAAAACCTTTTATAATGCTCAAAGAACTGTCCCCTGCATGTCTCCAAAAACAGTACCCAGGTAAAAAAGATGTTTATCTCACAAATATTGAAAAAAAAAATTCATACTAATATTTGAATTCTAATGAACTTTTTACTGATAATATCAGGAAAATCTTTTTTTAATTACATATTGCATCTAAAAATACTAATGTTTATTTTGTCCCCAATTTTTACGCACAGTCCCCTTAATAACACATATACAATTAATCTTCATTTCTACGTTGTGCTTTGTATGCTTTTTAAGTTTGCCCAATGATAATAATTTTTAAAACTATTATTCTGTGAAAGAAAATAAATAGGTTACTGTTTGAGGGGACAAAAATACGCTTAAAGTTGCCCAGTTTACAGAGAAATGCCCATATAATTAAAATTTCGTTATATGCAAGATATTAAATAATATCAAAAATTAATTATCCCCTAAATTTACTGCCAGTATTTACTTATAATGTTATTATTAATTTATTATTAGAGCTATTTGATCACCAAATTTTGATGGGATGTTTCAATAATATGATATGCATAAAATTGACATTTTTTTCTGGCAAAAAGGATCATCCAATAAAAAATTATTAAAAAATGAGTTTTTGGCGATAATTTATTTATTATATAAGTATTATTAGCGTATACAAAATCGTTTATTAATGCATAATTTTCTATTAATAAACGATTATAGTATAGGCAACTAAAAATACACAAAACAAACAATCAATGTGTAACCTATAACCTAAATTATAATTTCCACAATTTATTAACAAAACAATTACCAAAAAAATATTGTAATAACCCCGGCACTAATTGGCGATTAATGATTTCAACTCGAGTTCGGTAGACTTGGGCGTTAAATGGCCTCGATCACTAATTGCCCTTCTTAATACTCTTGTTTGTTAAAAAGCCATGAACATATTCAGTTACCGAATAAAAATTAACCTTAACTTTTATTTTTTTATAGCAGATCCCTATAAAACGTCTTATTATTGTGTTTGACTTGACTATATATACCTAAAAACATTAAAATTTGAAAAATAAAATATTTCTTCGGCTAAACGAAAAAAATTTAGATATTACAATAAAAAATCAAACTATTTTGACGTCGCAGTCTGTTATTCAATTTTGTACACGTATTTTCGAACATTTGGTATATAGTATGTAAAATTTGGCACTAAGAGGTCAAAATCTACTTTTTTTGTTTCTTTAAATAAATTTAGAAAATTATCTCTATAAGTTGCATTTTAATTAATACATAGATTTTTCGCCAGGTGATTTAAATCTTTTATAACATATTTTTTATTGTCGTTGACTTTTAAATGTAAGTTAAGGTATTTAAGCTAATAATCAATATTTAATTTTTTTTAATTATATTAAGTCCAGACGTATTTTAATAGATTTTGTAATATAATGTATGTGATCATTTCTTTTTTTATTTTGGAACTGTCTATATACGAAAGCTGAAAATACTAACGTACTGTGGGGATCTTAAGTGCGGTAAGAGGGAGTTTATTCACACGGGACTAACTGAGATACACTAGTAATCTGAACAATTATATTTCTTTACCATTCCTTGTAAAACAATGCAAGAAATCACATTTATAACCTATCTAAATAAAAAGAACTAAAAAATCAAACTAAAGAGAAACCAAACAACCCGCAAAATCTCTATTTATATTGGCTCTCGACTAAATTCGTTGAAATTTTGTAGATAGTTAGGTTTCAACTTGCTGATCAAAAGTTTAAATGGGCACAAGCACTGAAACCCCACCCCAGTCCCCTTACGACCCGCCCTCGCCACCAAAGTACAGTTTCATGGGTATTAATTGGGCAACATATCACACATACATTAATATTCTTTAAACTTCCCTGTACTTTTTTAAAAAACAAATAAAGCCATTTCGTGTATTTTTTTCCGTATATTTTTGTTTATTTGTATAATTTAGAATAGCTCGATCCCGATTTCATTTTTCATTGTAGTCCTTTTTCTAATATGTAACGATTTTGTTTCATCGAATAAGACCTTCAGTTTTAAAATCATTTTTACTGATATATTTCGGTGGAAATTTGCAACATATCTTTGTTGTGTTTCTCTGGCGTTTTCTCCACATTTATAATAAAGAGTTATAATTTGAAGCCGTTCTTCTAATGAAAACCTCATTATAAAACTACTTTAAAAAGTAATAAACGTATTTTTAAAATTCTTAACTTTGACAAATAAGCACCTATGACCTGTGGCAGCCAGGTTTTTGCATGTGATTATTAAATTCTACGGAAAAAAATACACGAAATGGCTATATTAGTTTTTTAAAAAAGTACAGGGAAGTTCAAAAATAAAGCCTTGTTTACTTTAAAATGAATAACCCTGTACAGACCGTACAAATACGGTGTTTTAATAGTATATTGTACACGTTTTGAAAACATCATTTTTTATACGAATTGTGACAGTTTAGTGGCACAAGCCACAAGCGAGTACCGTAAGTCACATGAGTGAAAAAATGCTTTTTAAACAATTTGTAGACTATACTGTACTATTTTAGTACTTTGGCGTAGCATTAAAGTAAGTATAAAATAAAGTATTTCCACTAAAGTGAATTGGAATTATGCGTTATTTTAATAAAACAATTAAAAAATAAATGAACGGTAACCCGGCAACCAAAAACATTCGCCCCCTACGTTAACTGAACGTTAGTTGGCGATTTTACAGCGCGGATATCAGTGTATAAATAAAATATCAAGTAGGCCAAATTTTGAACACAGTCTATAGCGTGCAAAAAATTCACACAGATAATATATGGAAATTAGCACTTTCAAGACTTGTTTCCCGTGTGTTTATTAGTGTTTTTATAGCAGTCATGGAAACATTTTATTTAAATACAACAATATTTTAAAAAGCATCCGCTTGCTATACCTTATCTTTCAACACTTTTAAGAATTAAAAACAAAAAAATAGAAAATGCTGACAAAAGAATAATCTAAATATTTTATTCAATATTTTCCGAAAAAAGAAATACCAAATAATTAAATTCTGCCTGGTAAGTTTTTTGTTAAATTCAGATATATGTTTGACGTAAAAACGTTGAATGGAAAAATTCCCGAAGGATAAAATTCCTGACAAAAAGAAAATGTCTAAAGAAAAGAAGGTCGGATGGAAAAAAACAATGCGTGACAGCAACGCAAAATGGAAAAGAGCCAAAAAAGATGGTTGAAAAATTCGTTTAGATAGCTTTTTTATGCTTACAATTGATACAAATTGATTTCTTATTAGCATAGGCGAGTCTAACTGAATAAGATAAGTTTTAATTACCACGAAAAATAATAATTTAACAAAAAAGCTCGCCCAATGCCCTGCAACATGTCACCTAAAATAATGAAAAACGAAAAAAATAGTTATAAAGCTCTTATTAAGAAATGTTTAAAAATATTTTTGTAGTATAAGTGAATATAAAAACATGTTTAAAACCTAAGCTGTCTCTGCAATAATGATATATCTGGAAAACGGATTTTTATATATACGCAAAAAAAAATTAGCAGATGATCAGATTGATAAAAACACCTATATCTAAAACACTAAAGCGACGCCCTTTAACTGCACCTATTTAAGAAATCATACTGATTTTTAAGAGATAAAAACCTATATATTTTTATCACGCAAAAAAAATTAAAAAAAGTATTATTTTAGTTTTTTGGGCATTTTGTGGACTAAAATAAAATAGTGCTTGCAAATACTATGTCCAGTCCAATCTTCGAATCGCTGATTCCGAATTTCGGGGTCTTGCAGCTCGAAAATTCTGGCATCACCCCGAAAAATGCAAAAAACATACTTTTTAGAGTTTTTTAACGAAAATCATATTAAAACCTTATAAAAATGCTTATTAGGCACCTAGGAAATACTCCCAGGATACATTTTTGGAATCGCTGATTCTGAATTTTGAGGTCCCAGCGTCACCCCTAAAAAGGCAAGATAAGAATAATCTTTTAAAAAAGTGATAGAAATTAGTTAATATTGATAAAAATTAGTATTTTTTATGGCATTATATTAATTTGAGCCTAAATTAATTTTTCGGATACTTCATTGGGTGTGAAATAACACCCAATCCCTAAAATATCGTACAATTAAAAAAAGGCGTGTTTTGCTTTTTGCCTTAAATTTTGAAATAGCCATTTTACAACCAAAAAAATGTTTATCTTCCCTAAGGGATTATAAGTACCCCTCGCACCCCTTTTTTAATTTAAAATGGCTTTTTATTCGAAAAACAAAGTAAAAGAAAAAAATGTAAAAGTAATTATTGTAAACTAATTATTTTTATTTTATATTAAATAGATAGTTTTTAACCCCCAAGAGAGATTTTCGGATTCATTTTAGTTGTTAATGGATAATTTTTTTTTTAATCGAAAAATTGATTTTTTTTTAATCTTAGGCAAATTGTAAGAAATTAATTTTTTGTGTCCACTTTTTATTTTATCATGTTTTAGGGGTATTTTTTCTCGTCAAAAGGGTAAAAACATTTGGTGATACTTTTTTGTAAGCACATTTTTTGGTATTATAAAGAAAAACACAAATGAAATTATTCTAAACTCATTGTTTTACTTTTAATTCGAATTGGATATTTTCTTAGCCCCCAAAAGGGGTGCAAGGGGTACTTATAATCTTTTAGGGGGGGTAATTTTTTTTTTGATCGTAAAATGTCTATTTGTCCAAAATTTTAAGCAAATAGCACAACCTTTTTTGTTTGCATTTTTTTAAAATTGTACGATATTTTAGAGACGATTAGGGGTCGTTTCATCCCCAATGAATTACCCTACAATTTATTTTGGGCCCAAATTAATATAATGTCATGAAAAATACAAATTTTTATCAATACTTAAAATTTCCTGAACATTTTTTATCAAATTATTGTTAAGCTACCTCTAAAAAGGGTGTTTTTGCCTTTTAGGGGTGTTTCTGGGGTTCGATGGTTTCGGGACCCCAAAATTAGGAATCAATGATCCAAAAACTTTTTTTAGGTGCCTAAAGAGCATTTTTATAATTTTTTTTTTTAAGAGTTTTGTTAAAAAAATCCCTTAAAAGAGTGTTTTTTGCATTTTTAGGGGTGATGCCAGTATTTCCGAGCTGCGGGACCCCGAAATTCGGAATCAGCGACCCAAAAAATGCACCCTGAAGGGAGTCTCCAATCGCAGCATAATTGGGCACCCAGGACCCGCGTTTTAAATGGACTAATCTCTGTACCAACAACATTAAGTAATAGTCCGAAAGCTGGTAAACAATTTTTGGTAGATTCTTGGGGCACTTTGAAAATTTATGTAATTGCCCTTAAGGAACCCCTAAACGTAAAAGTCCAGGTCTGACTAAAGGGTAGCGGCCCCCTACAAACCCTTGATTTTTTTTATTTCAGGGGTTGGTAGGGGGCCGCTACGTCCACCCAGACCATAATTTTTATGTTTAGGGTCCTTCAAAATTAGGGATGCGCGATGTTTATCGATGGTCTAAAAACATCGATGGTTAGTTAATCGATGATCGATGTTTTGCCATCGATAGTCGGGTATCGAAAATATCGATAATAACATCGATTTTGCCTGCCATTGATATTTTTTGCAAAGGTAAAAAAAAGTAACAATGTTTTAAAAACAAATAATATTAAGAATATACTCAAATTTTTTATGATGTGTCTTTCTTTGTTATCTAAAGTTTGGTAAAGACATAAAGGTGTTGCCCATTTATTTATAAATAAATAATAATTAAATATTATATAAGATTAAAGAAGTCTTTTTAAAAAAAGTACAAAAATTTTAAACATACGTTTAAAACTGGTTTAAGGGAACTGAATCTCGCACTTTATTTATACATACTACCTGCAATTTTGTATAAAAACTAAGACCTATATTATTAAATTAATATTATTAGACAAAATTAATATAATTAATATTATTGCATTATATTACATAATTAATTAATATAATTCAATATTATTATTTATTAGACAAAAATAAGTAGCCACCCCTGATAATGAATTTTTCTTAATTCCAAGCCGAACCGCACTCCGCTAAAAGATCAAAGTGTCGCGGCTCTTTTGGCGGCGCCTTTGGAGTTGGCGGTACGCTATGGATGCTAATAATATTAATAGACCATGAACGAACCATCGCATCGTACCATCGATGTTAGAAAAACATCGATGTTGTATGTTCAATATATATCGTTACCATCGATGGTCAGGTTTCGATGTTGCCATCGATGTTTAACATCGATGTTTGGCTTCGATGTCGCATCCCTATTCAAAATCAATTACACAAATTTTCAAAGTGCCTTAGGTACCTACTTAAAATTGTTTACCAGCTCTCCTACTATAAGCAAAAATGTAAAAAAGACACGACAAATAATTTGCACTAGTATTGCATTGGTATTATAATTGCCGAGGGAGGAGATTTTTTTATATTGGGACAGTCCACAAAGGCTGAGTTAACCCGCTAAAAAATACTGGTTGTTTAATTATATTAATATTAATTTAAAAGAAACCAATATTAAACGTTGCATTTGAATTATTTACCAAATCCTATTAAAATTAATTTATTTCATATAGGGAAAAAATAAATTTAATTATAAAGATTAAAATCTACTCGTATAATTAAACTCCTAGAAATTGCACAAAATTGCTAATTCAGGGCAACCGATAATTATTAATTAGCATAAATTTTAGTAGGCGCCCGGTTATTTGTGATAATGATTGTGGTAATGACACAGAAGAAACCTAATTGTTCATTTTGATTAGATAATATTATATTCTGTTTAATTCTATAGATAACCAAATACACGAAGAGATAAAAAGGATAATATCTGCATACTACTTAATATAACAAATATAATAATAACAACTTTTTGTCCGAATAAAAATAAAACAAATCTAGGATAGCTCTAGTTTACTTTCGAAGTAATAGATACGTCTCTAACATCGTTTCCGCAATATTGGTAAAGAGGTTTGCCAGAAATAAAAAAATCTGTTTCACAAACCAATTTTCCAAAGATTTTATTAAATCACAATAGTTTTTCTTTTGTTCAATTACTTTCGCTCTTAATTATCACTAATTTATATTACTCATTACATGAGCAAGTTGCTCAGTTGTTTAACAATTATTTATAAAATCAAGCGGTCATAGTGTCTGACAAATTCATTGCAGCGTTTTTGCAGTCAGGCAGCCTAAATATGACATTTTGACGTTATTTTTTTTGAATTTATTTTTGCGATTAATAAATGCTGGACCAAGTGATGCATAAAACCATTACCTTATTTTTTAAAATAAACATCTTAGTATGCATATAAAAATCTTAGGATTATACTATCTAATTATAATTTTAAAAAATCTGTCTGGTTGCAAAACATTGGATCAATTATAGTCGATTTTTAGTGTATTACAGTAGTATACTTTACGGAACTTTTTCTTTTTGTGAAACGACAAATGATTTTTAAACAATTTCTATTAAAAAAAACAATATATCACCAACTTGTTGCATTGTAAACTGAAGCGGTCATGGATATCGTGATAGAAATATATGTAAATTTTTAAAATTATTTATCATGTAAACTTCATTTTACCTACAGTAAACTTAAAGCAACTCTTAAGGGAGAGACGTAAAAAATGGTTACAAGCTATAAATAAAGATGATCCAAGGAAGTTTAAAGGTGTATGGAAGCCCAATACTGTAGAACAAAATTGTCCAGGCGTGCAGGGCAGCGGGAATAGGGGGAATGGCCCCGCGGAGTTTGCGCAATGAATAATAGGTCAGAGCCGGACTTCCATAATTCTTTGTTACTATCTATAAAGTTGACATCATCAAATGTCAAATTCAAGAATTCACTGTTTTTTTTTTAATTTTTTGAACAAAATTGTTGGTTATTAAACGATACTACCATAGAATATTTAAAATTATTGTGTAATATTGGATTTTATATCATCTGATATAATATGGAAAGAATAGATGGCGACACTTTACAGCCTTCTATTTAAATGGTCGATATTTTTGGGAGTTTTGTATTTTTACCAAAAATCTTTGTAAATAAATAAAAACACGATTTTTTAAAAATAAATTTCAAACATTGTATGATAGTTTCATGTACTAATCGCCAATTTTGTGATAAAAGAAGGGCAAGATAGTGTAAATGAGTTTAATCTAATCCTAAGATTGTGGTTGTACATTAAAAAGTGAAAATTATAACTGCGTTTTAGGCATATACTTTTCACTAATAACAAACATTCATAAGACAGAATAACAGTGGTTAAAAATGGTACCTAGGTATCCATTGTAACAGTAACCGTTAATCCGTTAAATATTATGTGTCTACAGTATGTCGAGCTTAAAAAGTTGATAATGTAAGTTTAAGAAATCAAAAATCTAATTTCTTTTTAAACAAATACAGAAAAAGCAAAAAGGAACTTTAACATAAAATTGTACGTTCTTTAATTCAATTAGAGGGACCTGTATATATTAAAATTTGCCTGATCTGCCCAGTAATTAATAATTTTGATCCTTTAAAAAAAAATATTTACTAAAATTTAAAATTTTTAAATGAAATAAAAAGTACCTAAATGTAAACCTTATTTCTTTTTAATAATCCACAGAAATACACAAACATTGTGGAAATCATCTAAAAGATAGTTAAGATTGCCTTACTTTTCTCACTACTATTTGCTATGAAATTTTTATTTTCTTTTATTCATAATTGATATATTATTATTTATTCGGTTACCTAACGTTACGTCTTATAAGAAGCACCTAATTTAAATATAAGAAATACTTACCTAAAGTAAAAAATGCCGGGTATGTTACCCTTAGATTTGCAAGACAAAACCATACAACCTCTAGTCATTTTGTTACGATATTATTAGTAACAAACAATAAACAGAAAATTATAGTCACAATTTAATAAACACTAATCACTAAAATAAGAAGGTTTTTATCAATTCAAAAAACTTCTCAACCAAATAAATCACACCAAGCAAAACAATCAAACTAATACGGCTCTCATAAAAGTATAATATGTTGCCTAACTACACACTGATTTATCAGTGTGTAAGTAAGAGGCAACAATTAAATTATTTCGTGGAATTTCGTTATTGCGCAAAATCGGCGGGGCCAACTCTGACAGTTATTTTTATACTGGGCTGGACATTTTTTGATCATAATATGGGCCATAGCATTGGGCTTCCATACACCTTTAAACTTCCTTGAGATGATCTTACAGATACAAAACATTTTGTATCTGGTAGGTAAAAAGGCTTTTGTTAATTTTTTAAATATTTTATATTGCTATCTTTTTTCCTCAGTACTTCCATAATTTTAGGTACAACAGCAGAGTTAAAAGGCAAATATAGCCCTGATTAAGTTTCATTATTACGGATAGGTTATGTCAGTGATGCAGCAACTTTAAAAAACCAAAACTGCTAAGCTGTATGAGTGGAAAAAAGAAAAAAACATTGCATTGAATAATATACAAATCGTAATTATTTATTTCTTTTTTATGCAAAGGTTCTAGACTTAAATAATATTTTGTATTTACCCAGACGAGTAGTATTGTCTACACAAAAATTATTAATTAATATTTGTATGCTTAATAGATATTTATGTAAATTTAAATAACATAGTGTCAGCAGACCTGGGATTTTTAATACATGATTGTGTAAAAGTTTTAAAAGCTGAAATACAAATTCTGCTTTTTTAAAGGCAAAACCCAGTTTTACCCTGCAGGGTTGAATTCTACAAGGGTCGGCCATTGCATATGTTGGTATACTTGTAGAGTATAGAATGCATCCTATTACCTTGCTAGACTGTGGTATTGATGATCCGATCTTAAACAAATTAGTTACTGTTTTTTGTTTAATAATTAATATTGGCCCATTAATTTGCCTTTAAATTTAATTAATTAAATTTATTTATGTAAGGTCCCTTAATATTTTACTACTCCATTCCTATATGTTTGAATAAATTTATTGTTACTTGTTACTTTATTGTTATTTTTAATGTAATTTGAACTAAAATAATAAAACTCATTTTATATTTTCTTATCTCTTTTATCAATTAGATACATTAAATCAGATTACAAATGTATCAAAATAAATTATATATAAAACAATAAGTCATGAATTCGACGTGATTTGAAATCACCCACTCGAAGAAGCAGCAGTTTCGAGCAAAGTCGTAAAGAGAAGGTTTGTCGGACTCGCTAAAAGGAAGCTATCCAAAAGTTTTAAGTATATACTACTCAATTGATAGGATGTATTCTGTACTGTGGACTAAATGAAATGCTTTTAACATTTAGTGACTACTTTGCATTAATCCAAAGAATTAATATAAAAATCCACCTATAGACTTCTATTAGATTATAGGTTACCAAATGATTATAATTATATGCGCTTGGTTAAAATGGAAATTTTAACTATAAGTATATTAAATGGTAAATTACACAAAATTAAATTAAAAGGGTTTCATTAAAACAAACCCAATATTTTAAAATTGACAGAGATATGTTTTATGCTTTTTACAGCAATACCAATTAACTAAAAAAATAGTACTAACCTACATGGAACTATTCATTTTATAAATTTTAACTATTGCCACAGGATTATGGGGATATTTGAAAGCATTACCCAATGATGTGGAAATCCAAATTCGTCGAACTGCTGATGTGTAACGAATTAGCCGCAAAATGGCAACGCAACATTTATTAATCTGATTTAAAAACAAAACAAATAAAAATAGTGGAGCGGTTTTTACTAATAAGGATAAAGACGCATTACGTATCGGGTTGGTAGATCTACTCATGTAGTATAAATCCCGTTAAACAGCTTAACGTTCCTAACAACAAAACAAACTCCAATGGAACGTATTACAATTCTTCTAACATACGCTTTTGTTTACATTAAAACTATTTGACCACAATATAAACCAGTAAGTACATTTATTTTTATAAATTTTCAAGATATACCGATTCAAAGCATCATTTGGGGAATATTACCAAATGTGAGCTTTCAAAGAAGCATAACGGTGCAAACTTAATTAGTAAGCCTATTAAATTTTGGTCTATTTAAAATTGCCACTTGCTCATATAAACAATGGAATAACCCCCAGGATTTAAAAAACTCCATTTACCATGATAAATACTCCTCTTTATACCTATATAGTTCCCACTGTTACTTTTTGAATATAAAATTCGTAGATATTCATTGCACAGTAAATCAATCTGTAAAAATATTTTCTGATAAATTATCAATTTTAGATAATGTTTGTTAAAATTTTCTCGTAGCAAAGGCATTTTGTATTTAGTGTCACGAAAGTTAAATTATTGTCAAAAACAAATTTCCTTCTGGAATATTTTAATTTACTGTCTAGCAGAGCTAGGATGGATCCTTCAAAAAAGAAATCGATTTGCGGATCCGGATTCTGGTAAAGGAATCGAGTAACCAATAAGAATCACGATTTATTTTTTAAGGAAAAAAGGAATCGAATTCAGGAAATCGATTCTTATTTATCGGATCACAAATTCGGATCATCTTTAGTTCTTATACTTACAAATGGTAACTATGATACGAATGATACGAGTACTACATAATCCAGATGATAAATCAAGCGTCAATGATTTTAGCATGGAGTCCGAACCGGGAAATATAATTTTATCCCTATTTTAAAGTGCTGTAACTCTATATTTTGGTTAAAAATCACATGTTAAGGTATAATACACTGAAAAAACAAACAGCAAACTAACGTTTTTCTTCAGTGTAGACAGTTAAGAAGGGCGAACAAACGTTTGTTTGTTCTTGTTCACACATGTTCCAGTGGTATAAGGGTTTTTGAGGATGCTAGTTAAAAATATGGAAATTATTATTTTTAGATCAAAGTTTGTAAATTTGAAATGGGGTATCCAAAATAGCGGATTTTTGCATTTGTCTCAAATTAGAAATATAAAAAATTGATTTCTTTTCAAAAAGGAATCGATTCCAGATCATTTTAAAGTTATATAACGAATCCGGATTACGGATCCCATTTTTATAAAGTAATCGATTTCAACTTTCGAATCCATAAAAAGAAATCGATTCCTGGATTCGAGTCCAAAAGGATTAGATTTTTACCCAGCTCTGCTGTCAAGCAATTTTTCAACAAAAGTTTTTCACTATGTGTATTAATTTAATTTCAGGAAAAGTGGCAAAAGCCAAAAAGTACATAATAATTTGTTTTTTAGCTTAACATTTAAATAATTTAAGAACTATAATATGCTAACAATGGGATCAATTATTTCTCATTTGGTGTAAAAAAAATTAATTAAAATTGATTTTCGGCTTACGTAGTATCACCATAGTTTCAAATTTTTCTGTTGTTTATTTTCTCAAAATAAAGTTTTTTAAGCTTTTACTTTTCTATCGGGGGGTACTATATGCAAAAATAAAAAAAACATGATGACAAAAAATACTATAGAAAAGTGACATAACCTAAATAGTTCAATCCGCCACTGACGCGCTATTGTTTGTTTTTTAGCTCCAAGAAAAACGAGACATATACAATTAAGATAAAACTGGACCATATTTCTTTGGATATTTTTATAAACAAGTTACTATTTTGTAGATGTAAATGTTTTTGCAAAAGTTAATTATTTACTGATTCATATGTAAAAAAAAGGACATTAGTTTAAAAGTAAAGTTAAAATTCTTATATATCATTTAAAAATAAAAAATATATATTTTACTAGTATAACATTTTTAGGATTATATATTGATAAAAATTTAAGTTACAGAAAACATATAGACTATCTTCAAAATTATTTATCACCTTTAATAGGAATTTTGTTTAAGATTTGGAATTATATAACCTTAAAAGTATTTATTATAGTTTAGTACACTTTACGGCCGAGTGATGATCGCGTTGTTAAATTTAGCAATGGACTTAGCAATTGTTAAAAGGTAACAACGGTTAAGAAAGTTTAACAAAACGTCATTGTCATTGTTATTCAATGATTTTAGTAGGCAACCTGTCAAAATCTGACATTTTGTTAAACATTCTAAACCGTTGTTGACTTTTAACAATTGCTAAGTCCATTGCTAAATTTAACAACGCGATCATCACTCGGCCGGTAAAATTACAATATTTAATTTCAGTATGGGGTTCAGCAAACTCAAAAATATTAACACTTTTAAAAAAACTTTAAAATAGAATTATTAAATGTATTCATAAATTACCATACCTTGAACCAACAATTAATTTGTACAAACCAAATAATTATTTTGATATCAATCTATAATATATATATATATATATATATATATATATATATATATATATATATTTTATATATATATTATATATATATATATAAATTAAAACCATGTATATTCATTCATTCCCTAAAATTAAAAGAAAAAAAAATATTATACTTTAAAATATTAATAGCTTACTTGGGTATAATACTAAACAAACAGATTTATTAGAAAAAATTAATTTGACTGTTTTATTAATGAGTTCTCGTTAAAGGTATATATTGTCAGTTTTTAAATGTTATATTCCCTGTAATAAACTGTATAGTTGGTTGGGAATTGAATAAATAAATAAAATTAAATTAATTAGGTAATCCTATTTGTATTAATTTATTTTTAGGAAAAGTAACATAAGCCAAAAAATACATAAATATTTTTTTCCTTTGCTTACAATCAAAATAATTCAATAGTTCATTTCTTAGTTATTATAAAAGAAGATTTAATGAGTTTTAAACTATTGTTTACGCAGTAACACCCCGAAAATCTCAGATTTTTTTGTTGGCCATCTTCTTAAAATTAAGTTTTCTAAGTTATGTTACTTTTCTACCGGGGTGCTGATAGGCTCAAACTTATGCTGGTCCGAGTATATTTAACTGACCAAAGATAAAAGCAGCAGTATTTACTTATTTATTTATGTGATGAAAACTCTAGAGGTATTATTTGCCAATGATTAATCCCACGCTCTTCCTAAATCAGCCAATAATTACCTTTATTTGCAGCAATGCGCTTTATTTTCGGTTCGCCGCTAAACATAAATTTGCCGAATTTCGTCGAAATCCCGACCGATTCTGATTGACGCTTACGCAATTGAAAATAATCGCACCTAGGCTGAAAAATTGAAGCTGCAGAACAACTGATAAGTTTTTTAATTTTTAGTAACAATTTACAGTGTTTCTAAAATAAGGTTTTCTATTAAGTGGTTCATTAGATTTATTCTAAAATTAATGTAGGCCATTAAAAATTAAAAAATGTAAAATACATTTGTGTATTCTTTTTTTCTGAGAATCTAAAAAAAAACTTAAGAAAATAATTTGAATTTTAACAAACAGAGACGACTAAGCAATAAAATTTTCTTATTAGTTAGAAAATTGATTGTTTGTTACGTTTTAAAAATACTTTTGTATACTTTTATACGAATTTATTTCTATATGTTTACTAACGAAAGTATTTTGTATCGCTACCTTTATAAAATAATTATTTATATTTTACTATTTTCGATATTTAATCTTTTTATTGTTACAAATTTAAAAGTATTTTTTATTTAAATAAATTATTTGTTTTTAAAGTTAAAATTTCTTTTTTAAAAGCTATAATTATTATATTTATATAAATAAATACAAATTATTAATATAGTTATTAAAGAATATAATATATATACGATTTGAAAGATGAACTAATAAACAAGATGTCCCATTAAGATTTTTTTAGATACTACGAAAACAAATATAAATTTTTTATTTTTAATTACAAAGGAAGCAACAAATATGGCACTCTTCAGTTCTCGTTAAATGGGTCTGTAAAAGATGGTTTATATTGTCCTAGGTGTCAGTTGCCTGGCTAACCAGGCACCTGCAAAGGCTGGCCAGTATTTCAAGTAAAAATTGTAGCAATGCAACACAGTGCCATGTAGACCTTTGGAAAAGGAATACAAAAAAAAATATCATTTACACAGATAGTCAAGCGGTCATTAACACAATTAGTTCCTATAAAATCAGCCCAGGGCTAGATAAATACTGTATATCTGCCTTAAAAAAATCGAACTGTACAACATGCTTCACATGTACAGCCAAAGTCTTAGACGATGAAGGCCATTCAGGTAATGTTAAGGCAGGAAGATTAGCTAAATAACGCTAAAACAGATAGTAGGAGCAAAACCATTATGCGGAATTCTGATAGTCTTATTAAGATATCCATCAAAAACTGAACAGTGCGAGAATCCCGTAGCTGGTGGTTACTGTTACCGAAAAAGCGAAAAGCGATTTTTAAAAAATTTTTGCTACAATTTACCTTAAATCCTGCTTAACCACAGCTGCACGGAAGTTGAAATAGTGGTAGGAGTGGTACGGGACATTTTAGGCTAAATAAGCAGGTTTGTAATACTTGGCGAAGAAAAATCAAAGCAGAGACCACAATAAATCAGTTCAGGTTTCGGCAGAAAAGGACCAATGTGCTCATCCCCATTTAAACATATTCTAATCCAACATTTAAGTGTTATCAAAAAATATATATATTTTGTATGGTCTTCTCTATTCAAATGAAAATAACTAAAATTATAAAACATTTTGCTAATTGCTGTATGTCATATTAATCACTAATAATTATTTTAGATTATTGCAAAAGTATTGGCCTAATTCTCATTCTAAATTAGGCATTTAATTACCAATAATAGTAATAATATGTTTAATTTTTGGCTCGCTAAATTTACTATCATCAATGTAATTGACTGCATTAACACTTTATCTGAAAACCACAGGCTCGTTTGTGTTTAAAATTTCTCATCAGCTGCAATGCAGCTAAATTTTAATATACAGGAAAGAGCAAAATAAAAACTTATTAAAAATCATTTATTAAATATTTCCTTTATGACTAAGGCGGATTCATAAAAAATCATATCTTTTAAATATTACGCATATTTTAAAAGAAAAAAACCTAAAATTTCCTAAAATGGCCTTGACAGCCTGGGCAATAAAACAAAGAAAAGAGAAAAAAGATAGATAGGCTTAAGATATTTTATGGAAAATGCGATAGCTGATCTGTCAACATTGGGCGTAATTGTATGCATGACTCAAAACGAAAAACATTTACTATGGGTTCTTCAGAAGAAACCGTAACTGCCAACAAAACAAAACAAAACGAAATTTAAAAACTAAAATAAATCTTGTTTGCCTTTTCTTTTAAAGCAGCCCACAAAGTTAAATTTCTCATACTGCAATAAATAATATTTTCCGGATTTAATTGAGTCATATATATTAAATGTGGTACACAGTCTCAGTATTTATCTTGTACTAATGAACGGCCAAGTTCTGCGGAACAAAGAGTCATTTAAAATTGTCAAAAATAACCTTAACTGGCATAAACACATAATATCCACATACATAGCAGCTTCGAAAAAACTCGGATTCCTGTTTTGATCCAAAACTTATTTCTCTTTTGTATACTCTGTATGTATCCCAAATAATATCCTCTTTGAAAAACTGCGGTCATGCCTAGAAAATGGCGTCTCGAACAACTTTTGACTTTTTTAATTCCAAAATGTCTACTTTTTAATATCATATCTGAATTTAAATAATGCACCTTTGATATGCATTTTAGAATTTTCCATTTAATATAGTATATTGTAAGCATTTATTTAAATGACATATGACACTGCCGCAATTCAGTTACTATGTAATTGGGTCTGCCATAGGTTATTTACCTGGTATAGTTATAATGTTAAGTTAATATATTCTGTTTGTCCTTAGTTTAAACAGCCCTTGACATATCCTGATACCGAATAGCGGTATTTAATCAGAATATTACATCACAGAGTAATAATTATCCGATCTACCATATGAAGATATCCCTATTTATTCAGTATACCATTTAAATATGCTTAGGAGCTAATAACGGGATACCGACAATAAATATTTTTTTATAATTATTTTAAATTTGAAAATAAATAATAGAACATGAAACACGAAAAAAGCGGCTATTAGCATCATATTGATGGATTTAAAACTATTGGATCGTTATATAAATATTTTTGCTATTTCACTTTTTTTATATTTTAATATACTTAGGTCACATTGAAAAATTCAGCATACTAATATACTTAAGGCACCTATGACACGAAGAAGGCTGAAAACAAAATCTACATTCCTTTAAGTCTTAATATAAGCAATTACAAGTCGATACCTGTCATCGTAAATTTTTGTGAATTTTTAGAATTTTTCTGTTAGCGTTAAAACGCGCTATGATTTATTATGATTTTAAAAGTAGTCTGTGCCCAAAACTGTGCACTAAAAGACTTTGGGCTGCCTTTGGTGATAAAGTCCCGAGTTCGAGGAGAGTGTACCATCGTGCCGAAAAAAACTGGGACACTAAAATTTAAGTAGGGAATTGTCTTTTGGTCTATTATAGTAAATCGCATTCCTTGGGTATGGTATGCATATTTACGCATTATGAATTTTCGAGTCTTAATATACATATTTAAATAATAATATTGATACAAAACATTTTTATTTTTCGATATTTATTTTTATTTTGAACACATTTTATAAATAAACCAAAACTAACTAATATTATTTTTTTGATATATGGAAAAAATTATTAACACTTAGTAAGCGCACCGTTGTTATCAATTACAGCTTGCAAACGTCGTGGCATACTTAAAATTAAGTTTCTGGTATATTCTTCGTTTATTTGTCCCATGCGTCATCTATCTTTAGGCGTAATTCATTCTTATTTCTAGGCCTAAAGTTATCTTTATACATATATTTTGCCATTTTACCCCAAACGTTTTCAATTGGGTTGATATCAGGGCTTTTCGAGGGCCACGGTAAAACTTGAATTCGTCTTTCGTCTAGATATTTTTGAACTATACGGGCTGTATGTATAGGAGCATTATCATGTTGGAAGATAAAATCTTGCCCATAGACTACACCAACCGATGGCATCATAACATTGTTCATCACCATGTGTCTTCTTTTTTTTCCCAAAACTTAAAGATCAATATCAAATCCAAATGAAGCTGTTTCTGCGTTTAAAAACCTTGTTTTAGAAGTGACCCAGGAACAATAGCATTCATATTTTACTGATTGGTTTTATCAAATAAATAAATGTGTTGAATTAAAAGGAAAATCTCTTAAAAAATAATAAAGCAATTTTTCTTTACAAATAAGTTGTATTTCTTATAGTTTGCAAAAATTTTCGATGTGACCCAAGTATATTCATGATTAACTAGGAACAGCTTAGCTCTATTCTAGCATTTTCCTTAATTCATCCATGTATACTCGGTAGATCATTTAGAGCC
The DNA here is from genome assembly GCA_019359885.1 of Listronotus oregonensis. Taxonomy (NCBI): domain Eukaryota; kingdom Metazoa; phylum Arthropoda; class Insecta; order Coleoptera; family Curculionidae; genus Listronotus; species Listronotus oregonensis. The sequence goes on from JAHBCN010001077.1 coordinate 86,392, forward strand.
GACAAAGAGCAGCAGAAAAACATCATTTCCTCGAAATGCAACGCAAGTTTCTACAATGAAATTTCACTGGAATGCAATAGTTACTATAGCTATGCGATAATAGTTTAAAGAGACCTAAAATTACAGAGCAATATTAAACAATGCCAATTGTAAGGTGTCTAGCTTAGAAATCGTCAATTTTGCTGATTTTGTATATCCTTTTTAGCATTTAGTAAATGATTTCATTTTTTCTTATTTATCTAATAAAAAGGGTCTTAGTGGGATAGAGCAGGAAAGTGTAGGACTAAAAAGTGGAACTAAGAGTAAATAAGTTCCGTATTTAATTTTTTATACCAAACGCGTTTTAAACTTATTTCAGAAATTAAAAATGGCTTTATGGCTACGTTTATAAACAAACAACTTTTAAGTCTTGAAGTAAAAATGTATCTTACTTCATTACTTCGAGAGTTAGAGTAATTAGGTGAAAACTAGTTTACATTAGAATTCAGGCCAAACACCTAGTCCTAAATTATACTGACGATAATAAACGGTTTATTGACAAAAAAGTATAAAATAAAGTATTTATTTCTGAATAACGAACAGACCTAGTATATCAAGTATTAAGGTCAGTAAGTCTTCCTTACTGGTTGAGGTGTGTTTTAAAACAACCGAAACCGGTAAGAACTTACTGACCGTGGTGCTCATGCTATTTTTGCACCCTTAAAATTTTAGGTTGATTAGAAATATAAAAATAGACAAAAATGTATGTGTAAATACCTAGCTGGTATGTTGAGTTTCTGTGACAAGAAATTTATTATTTGTCATTAGTATTTCTATGTCACAGATATGTCTACTTTAGCTCGTTCAATTCGACTTGGTGTGAGATATGAAGGAGATTATTTTGGACAGAAACCTACTCGGCCCAGTTACATTCAATTCTAAATTAGAATATCATTTTAAATAACATTTTATTTATAAATAGGTCCATATTTCTATTTCCGATGTTTACAAATTACTGATCGGTAAGTGATTACTTACCGATTGGGAGTCGGTAAGTATTCACTTACCGATCAGTAATTTGTAAACATCACTTACAGATGATATAATCTAACCAGTAAAGTTGCAATATT